>JAOWBB010006639.1:0-21090 GCA_028565995.1 Ricinus marginatus
AAGTGCCTCGCTCCGCTCTGCCATGAATTGAAAATCAGTACAGTTGCATTCAAAATATAATTTTTTTGTTTAACTGCAAACGAGACAATCCTTTAATGGTTAGCTGAAGAATAGTTAACAATTTGAAAAAATTTTATAAAAATTTCAAGTACATGTTGAATAATGTTTGATTACTTAGAACTTAAACTTCTATTCGCCTTTTTATGTATCATTACGTTTAAATATTCTTCTCATTGATAGTTCACACTGCTTGAAAGTCATTAGGCGAATTTTGTTTGCACAGCAACTATCCGTGAGAGCAATGTTATATATTTAATTATGAAAAATGTTGAGCGAATACCAATATGGTCTGATGTTAGTACACAGAATGGATTTGCATTTATGTTACACAAAAAAATTTGGGCATAAATCTTTTGGCTCTCTTTCGGGGATGCAACCGTTTATTGTTGTACATATCCCTCTGCTTCTCCTGATGTCTGACAAAGAAGTGAACGTGTCAGTCAAATCAATCTTGAATATACCGCAGACACTGCAAAGAGTAAATTAGTTGGTTTCATGCAAAAATTTTTTGACATAACTTTTTCTCGAGGCATCATATGCTATAAAGAAATAACCCAAAGCTTCTGTTGTAGAGCTTCTGAGATTTTTTTTTTTTTTTTATCATTTTTTGTGCCTGTTCTATTATGGAGTGGCCTGCACAGAATCCAAACTGAAAAGGATTTTTGCCAGAAGAATAAATTTAAGATTTTAGAAATAAGTCTAAGCTTTTTTGAAGATGTTTTTCAAACATTTTGGATAGCAGAGGAAGGAGACTTAATCTACCTGCACGAAGTTAGATTTTCGGAATCTTTACTCGGATTTTGGAATTATGATTACTGGATAAGCTTCCAAGAGGAGAAGTGCCTTTTCCGAACACTGAATTGTGGATGACAAATAATATGGTGGAAGTTTCTGTGGAACCACGTAATTGATGGATGTCCAGGTAGGAGGTTTTTTGACCATACGTCGTGTTGCACGATGTTTTACGCTTTGGACAGAATTGTCTGCATAGTGCGTTGAGGTCGAACATGATCGTGAAAAAAAGACGGGGAGTTCTATTGGAAGGCATAGAAGCAGATAATTGCAAAACTACTGCGAATGACACTTGGAGATTTAGCTACGGGACCTACATGACTTGATCTGTAATCTGTTTGTTATTTTTTATAAAATTTATATTAACGTTTGGCCGTGCAACGCAATCTCTTAAGGTGAATAAAGCGCAGAACCGATATTTCGAAAAGTATCTGTCCAAATATACAATATTGCCAGAATAGTTATCAGCAATACTCGTTTTTGAACACTTTCGCATTTTGTATAACTTGGGTAAATGAACATTGATCGCGTTTGCCTTCTACTTGTGCATCGACTAATCGGCGGGGTGGTCGGTGAAAACTCTTCTCACAAACCGGATCACATTATTCACCGCAGGAATCACGCGCTGCTGGATTAATTTCGACTCCGTGATGCTGAGGTTTGTGGGGAAATCCGGGACCTAACCACTGATTCCTTTTCCACGGATCCAGCTCGTCTCGATCTATGGAGCACGCATCACGATTCAGGTCAATCCAACTTCCAGCATGACAGGGGCTTCATATGAGCTGTGAAGCATGGAGAATTCGGCTCTCACATTCCTCTTTGGGCCTTGTTTGGGGAGCACGCGGAGTCTGTCGCAAAACGGAAAAGCGAGCGACGAGCAGCATCCCCGATGCCAGCCACGCAACTACAACGTAGCACCGATGCGGAATGATGGATTTCTGGCTCTTTATTATTCCAAATGGAAGACGGATCAGAAAACTGATAATTTTCGGAGTTTTCCCGCTGTCTGTTTTTAACAGAAGCAGGTTACATTCAACCTGTTGCGGTCCTCAGGAATGCCCGTGTTTGCTGGTACGTCTCTCGGAGTGTGCTGCAGCGAATGGTGCTCACTGCCTGTGACGGAGCGCTCTTCGGCGCTAACTCCTGAGCAGACACGCAGACTCTCTCATAATGTCTTGTCGGCCGGAAACAAAAGCAAAAGCGTGAGAGAATCTCCTGCTGACAATCCGACAAGGATTCGTGCGCCATGCTGTGTCGCTGGGTGCCGGGTCGGCTTCTACCTCCCGTGGTTACAGAGTAAATGTATTCCGCGCAGTTCAAGCGGGTGGTCCGTCGCCTTTTTTCTCGTTCGCACCGCGAGAAATCTTCCTTGTGAAGTGGCCATGTCCGGCGATTGCGGGTGATCCTGTCTGCGGTTTTGTTCTCCCCCGCGACAGAGCTCGACAAGTCCAAACCAAGACAATTCTCTCCTAAGCCATGTCGAAAATTTACATCGTATGAGGTTCTTTGCCTAAGTGCAAGAATGTCACCAAGTTGAGTCTGTGGCAAAGCTCAGATCGAATCGGCCGCAGAAAATCACTATGGCCACTCCCTGCCGAAATTTCTGCGGTGGCCGAAACCATAGCTTTCGCCTCGTTCCCATGGCTCGGCTCGATCCAGGAGTATGCAAGAGTGCCCAGAGAACCTGGCAAGACACTCCCCGGCTCTTCTTATCCTGTTTTGCTAATTAATATTCTGAATACTTCGATGCCTTTAAAACTATATTCTTGTCCTTATAAGAAAATAATATGCAACTTTTTTTTTTTTTTTAACAATGGATTTTTCCTGTCTCTGCATTGTGCAACGGATATCAAGGCTCATCGCGAATACGAGATTCAGGCTTTGTGTAAACCGCATGCGGAGTCTGTTGTGAGACTGCTCCTGAAAAAACGATGTAGAGATAAGTTGTGAAGAATGGGGAATCTCAGCAGCGATATCGTCTCAGGATCTTCAGCACTTCGGAGTGATACATTACAACTCATTCTTTCTTTCAAAATACAAACGAAACTGCTCGCTGTCAATAATAAGAGTTGATAGAAGTTAATTATCCTAAGTATTAAAGTGGATTTAAATAGCATCGCATTTGTATTAAAGAGGAAGCAGGGAAAATAAAAATCGAAGCATGATCAAGCTGCTAGCGGTTGCTTCTTAATAACGTATATAATCAGGATCGAAAAATATAATCAGTCCGCCAAACAGATACTAGTGTGATTTCCATTAGATTGATTGTAACCTGCTGAGAATTACAAATTTATACACTTTGCGGTATTATTATAAAAAATTGTGCATAAAAATAATTATGAAATTCCATAAAAAATAATTAATTTTTCATTTAGACCACCTCAACAATCTTTAAGTCCTTGTATATGAAAACACGCAAAGCAAGTAGAGCAAATATTTAATTTATTTTACAGAAAACTTTGATTTATCAATCTTTTTCGACGAAAACTTGACATAACGTTTGAAACAAAAGCAATAAGTTCAGCGAAAATTAAATTAACCACGAATCTGCTCTCCTTTTTCATCAATTCTCAGCTTGGTTTTATGTGTTTGCAACTGTATTTCATTCCAAATATAAAAGCAAGGAAAAATAATCGGATATTTATAAATGCTCTTGTTACTGCAACGAACCTTATTAAAGAAAAAATATTTAATATCAGAAAAGCCTTATTAAAGCGCCCTGCAGCGTTTTAAGTTCCCATTTGGGGTGAATAGGGAGTAATTAAATATTTTTTTTTTTTTTACATCGCATCGGTATCATTTGTCGAAATGGAACATCAATCATCATTTCATTTACGCATAATGCAATAGATGGGTGAAAACTTTGAAAACTGAATTTTTTTTTTTTCGAAGTATTAGAGTTGGAACTTAAAAATTATACGTTTATGAAAGAATGAAAATAATTCATCGGAAAGAGGTGATGCATTGCAGAGAGAAAAATGTAAAGCTATTTAATATTCGATTGAAGAAACAATGCATTTATCTGGTGTTGGAAATGACTTAGCTTCATAGCCTTGCATGTACTTCACCTCAGAATTCTTCTTTCTCATACGTGTCAAATAAATTTTTCAGGGGAGACGGCAATGTAACTATTATGAAAGACTAAATGCGGATTTCTGAATGACCGCCGAAGAAAAATCAATCGGATATGAGACAATCTGTGATCTTTATTGCACAATGCAAAATAGTTTAAAAAAATTTCAACTATTTCGTCAAAAGGTCGACTTACGAACAGATAAACTAATAACGACGTAAGCATCTATGGAGCAATCGTATTTTATCCAGATACTTAAATTACATAGTGAATCACAGTAAAATGATACTATATGTATGAGTTTTTATAATAATACGTGATACTGAATTCTGTAACAACGACATATTACATTTTATATTCCGTGTCTAGATGTATATAAAAACAAATTTCACTTTGGTTGCATTACGAATTTTTTTTCAATGTTTGACAAGAAAGATGGTTTCAGACAATTAATATTATTTACCAAAATGATTTCTATTATTAGATATAGTATCATGTTAGAGAAAACTTATTTCAGAAATAAACAAAGAATCGAACAGCCAAATTTTGGCAACTTTAATAATTTAAAAGCAGACACTGCAAATAAAACGGAGCAATGAGATAAATCTAAATAACAACTTCCAGTTATTTGAAAAACATACCTTTTTATGTAAATGCAAATGAATTTTAAAGTTTTTCAACGACAGATATTTAAGATTAACCGTGATTTTTCATTTTCTTATATATTACTTAAATTTTATTTCGGAGCATTTTAAGTTTCGCATGTCGCATAACTTAAATTATTCTGACGTTTCCGCTTATTTTAACTGTAAATAATGGCCTTTCGTGAGTCGAATTTTTGGGGATGCTGTAGCTTTCGAATGGAACGTAAATTAATGAGAATTATTTTCATATTCATATATTTTAAACAAAAGAAAAATTATAGAGAGGATGCGCAGCTTCGACTAATAAGAGGAGGTAAATGTTGAAATTTTCAATATAGCAGCGAGAAAATAATGATATGCATCAGACCACCTGCTCGAGGGACAGCGTCACCACGTGCCTCGAGGGAAATGCACGTGCATTGACACGTTTGGGAAGAAAGGAAAAGACACTGCAGGAATCACGGATTTCCCTTGGCGCCATTCGTTCTCCTTAACTTTTTACGGAATGTTAGAGCGTACCATTAGCCTCTTGCCTGTTCGTCTGCACAACACCGTGTCTTGAAGCAATATATGAACCTCTTTTATTCCTGTCCTTTCCAAGACCGTCCGCACTATGTGGCTCCTTGCAAATTTTTTTTTTTCAGCCTTCAGTTTCCGGCAGAATAGCAACGTGACGGTGTTATTGCTAAATGCAACAAAATTTTTGAGATTATGCAAGTTAAAAAAAAAGTTATTCCCGTAACTTTTACATCAAATTTGTGTGACCGGGGTATGTACCGGTTGAAGGATGTCTTATTTGAAAATTTCTTTTCGCAAAATTGCTGGGGACTTTAACCGAAACCAAACATTCGCAATAGCTATAAACCGAAAAGAATTTATTATCGGGATTTTATGGATAACTCCAAGGGAAAAACTTTTTTTTTTTTTTCTTTCCTCGATCCTTTTATCCCGAAAATGAATTACATGTTTAAATCCCAGATGGGAATCATTCTTTTTTAAATGTTTTGTAATAATTAATTTATTAGCACGTAAAAAACACCTGGGAAATGTAATTATTTTTGTTCGGATTCGGATCCGACGATGGAGATTTGAGATTGGCTCCTAGGCGAGCGGAAACGGAAGAAAGTCGAAAAGTTGTCGGGATCTGTCATGTTGCAGGTTTCGTAAAATGTACATGATCAATGGAAGTGAAACAGCCGGACACGATTTTCTACTTTCATTTCAATTGCTTTCTTTTGATCTTCCATTTATCTTTCTCCTCATTGTCGCCCATAAAGCTGCTCCGGCATTTCCAGTTTTCCTGCTCCGCGTGCTCGGAGAGTGCGGGGAAAATTCACTTTTTTAATTACATTCAAATCCTCCGTCCCGGATAAGTTTTTGTCTTCGTATTAAGGGATAAACACTTTACTTTTCACCTATCCAGAATCGGGATGTCGCATATTTCGATATCGGCCTCATTGATATTCAAGTTTATCGATCAAATCCGAATATTTTATCAAATAAAGAACGGACTACTAATGGTTGCTAATTCTTTATAAATCAATCCAATAACACTAGAATGGCTCAACTTTATCTTCGCTGGAACTTATCCATGCAGAACCATATGATTACCACAAAATTTTTTTTATATAACATATTAATTGAAGAATCATTATTACCTTATAATATTTTTATCTCGTAGTCATGAATGTTATTAATAAATTACTGCTTTACCGACAAATTGGTTATACCTGTATATCTAAATTCAAAATTCCCTGCTGAAAATGGTAACTCATGGCAAAGATAAAAATAAAATGTTAATGAAAATAAAACCTTGTTATTATTGTTTTTTTTTATATTATCCCATTGCGATATGAGTTTTGATTTCTTACCCATAAAAAATGTATGTATTACCGTTCAGAGTTTCCGTCTGCGTGTTTTGACATTTATAAAAGTTTTAATCAACGTCAGATTCAAGTAAATATTTTTTTCTAATTCTACTGAGAATTAATATCTAATTATTATTATTAAAATAAAAGAAATAAATTATGTATTACAAAAGAAGTTCGTATTATAAAACGAATTACCTTCATTAATGATCGATCATTAAATTTGTATACTGTTGATAATTAAGCAACCATCTCTGCATAAAGTACATTATTGAACGCAATCAGTGTAGAAAATAGAATGAAATTAAGTTAATTCATGAGGAGAAATCTGTGCTATCTCATACAGGAATCGGCGAAAATAATATATAAATTATTTGCTAACCTGGTTAAACTGAATTTCATTCTTCATCGTTCAGTTACTCATGTCTGTGATACGTGCGCATCAAATCCTACTAGCTACTGAACCATAGTCTCTCTCTACTTCTTTATCACGAACAATAATACTTGCATAAAATATGAAATATTCTCATACCATCTACTCGCATATTTTTTTTTTCTTTTTTTAAGAATGTAAATTATCAGTAACAAGTTTTGTTAATTTTTCCATCAGCTTATGTTTATGGAGTCCCCCATAATCTGTATTTTCAAATTCCGCACGCTTTTGAAAACTCGATAAGTATAAAATCAAAAAATACACATAGATGAAAATATAGTTTAAAAGCAGAAAATGGGGAAGCATGAGATATTAGTAAGGCTGTAGGCTAAAAATTTGGCATCTTTTACAAGCTTCCGGAGAGATATATATTTTTCCTCCGCTTAAGCCGAATGTTATTTTGACAATACAGAAAATAAATTATTGAATAAATAAGAAAAAGAAAGAATATGTGATTTGTTCGATATTTTCCTTCCAAGATGACGTTATAAATCAAGATTTGTCTGCAATCCGCCCACTACTTATCATTTAAAATAAGTTCTACAAAAGCGGAGTATGCCTTCCTTCATCCATTTTCGTCTGAATTTCGATCAAGAATCCTTTCCTTTTTCTTACTCAAATTAAAGGAAGAAAAAGTTTTTTTTTTTCTTTTTCCTTTCGTTCGGGGGTTTGAAAGATTAAAAAAAGGGATGAAAGTTAAAATGCTGCGGCATTCGATCCGATTTTGAATTTGCCACCACCCCTGAATCTCCTGGGACTAACAAAAAAAAAAAAAGAAAAAAAAACCTCAATCTCAAACACAAAAATTTGAATAAGCATAAAGAAACAATGGATGGTTTAAAAATAAAAATAATTTCGTCTCGTGGCTGTCTTTCGTTGCGTAGCTAATGTAAATTTCGTATTCGGAGCGAAAGGCGAACATGCACATAATCCTGAAGCCATTATAATTTTATATTTATCATTCGAAATCCTTTGCCCAGCAGCCACCACTGGTCTGTCCAGAGGCTTGAAAGAAACTAATAAAATTCTACAAGGCTCCCATTTTTGCTTTCTGCTCTATTAAATCCCAACTTTCTTTCCTTTTTCAATAATCCTTATTCCCTTAAAATTGCCGTTATGGACCACTTTTTATCTACCTAAACTGCTTTCAGTTGGTCTAATAGAAACTCCTCATAAGAAAGTTATTGGAAAAATAATTTCGTAAACTATTTTAAAGATCTGTTCCTTAGAATTGCTATTAGGTTTCGGTTTTCAGATTTAACAGTGGAAATGTACGTAAATAGTTTCCAGCAAATGACGATTGGTATTTTTCAAAAAGTAGGATTCAGTTGTCGACAATCCCTCTAACACTACATGATATCGAAGTCAATTTAAAAAATCATTATACTTCGTTCTGAAGAACGAAAATTATATATTTATATATATAATGTATTTCATTTATATATAAAATTATATATAATATATATTAAAAACTATAAAAACGTTCTGAAGAACGTTTTATATCTCACATTTAATTAAAAAATAGCATAACAATATGGTGTAAAAGTTTGAACCTATAAATCTTTAACGAAAGTATAAAAATAAAAAATATGCAAAGATCCAAGAATCCAAAAATCCTTCGAAGTTGGAACATAATGTTTTTGATTAAAAAATTGTTCATAATAATAAATCACGTTTTTAAAGCAAAAGTTTTCAAATAATAAAAGAAAGATTTTGAATTGGGTTAACAATAGAAATTCCCCCATATCATTTTTCAATAAGCAATATTTGTGGTTTATATATTTTGCCGTATGTTAATAAAATTGTTAATAATTTCCTCAAAATGCTTTCTGAGAAACACCGAGAAAATCGTACTATATTGCTTAATGTGAAGTATAAGGTTGCTGAAAGTGTGTATCTGAATGGTCGAAATAAAGAAAGTGTGAAACTGATCCAAAAAAGGTAAAATTTTTATTTTTCATTATGTAAGATTCACTTTTCAACAATCCCCTTAATGGTACATGATACTTTAAAAGTATAAAGTTATAAATAGTTTTTAATCCATTCGGATTTTGCGAATAATAATCAAATTGCGCTAAGAGGAAATGTAGAACACAGCAAAGAAGAGAAGACACATATACATATGATGCTTATACATATAAATTCGAAATCGGGTAGGAAAAGTTCGATTTCTGATTATACGATATCGCAGCAGAATGACTGGCAAATGAGTAGTTATACCTTGTCAATCGCGCATCAATAATCCACTTAAAGACTTTCAATTCAATAATGGAAATGAGAAAACTTTTATGTTTAATATACCGCGAAATTTTAAAATTTACTAATTTCTTATTATTTTCTACAAAATAATAGATTGCCTTAACCTTTTGAAATATTGACTCTCTTCAGAATTTCGGAGCTTCAATAATTTTATCCTTATTATCTTGCATATGCCTTATATGATTTTTATTCTTTAAGAAATAACTTAAAAGTTATTTCGACCATTTAGCGGTTTTATTATGTTCTCTCCTTTCTCTCATTTTTTAAAATAACTAAACTAGTTTTATATTTTAAACTAATTGAACAAAAAATTTTTATTGTAGACATATATATGATGGCTGTAACTTCTCTAGCATTTCGTAGTTTCTGTCACGAACCGAAACACGATTCTCCGCCAATTTCATGGAGAATAACATAATTTATTTAACAAATCGTATGGAATTGAAAAAATTTTTGTTTAGACGGATAATTTTGCATAACAATAAGAGCACATCTTATCAAAATAAAAACATGGCGAATTTAACATAAAATGGTGGGAGGTGAAATTCTTTATTTAATTTTATGCGATATGTCACCAAATGAAGGACTACCATGCTGCATTTATTAAATTTTCATCCAGGCTTTTGATCAATTCACATAACAGTATTCATTATTTGTTTTCCGCATATCATGATATTCCATATTATATGAACAATAAACCGCAAGGGAACTTAAATTATTTTATACTCAGGGGAATTATGTATGATTATCTAACAAAATACTTGACGCTCAATTTTAACCTTTTCAATTTTCCGGTTTTGCAACCTTATGGATATAGCATAAAAGGCTTCCTTGTGTTTGATGTTGTTTAACAGGATCCAGCTCCACAGGGCATTTGCAGTCTACATCGTTTCCATCAATTTGAACCAAGGCTAAATTATAATTGTCAACAATTTAAAACTTTTCTTTCTGCCGCTTTTAAAAATGTTTCGCATTAACTTCCAGAAAAGTTATTATTTGTTTCTTAACCGCTACATTCTTGTGTAACAACCACTTTTTAACCCGAGCCATTTTCTTGAATCCTAATTATCTCTGACTAGACTTATTTCGCTCCTTCTACTCTTGGCCAAGAAATTTTATATTTCTCATTTCCGAAATTTATACCTATTAACTTCCCGAGATTAACCATTTTGTAATTAATTTTGAAATTCATTATTTCAGTGGAAAGATCTAAAACTTCATTGTCGCGAAATGTCTCATAATTTTGTGCGTAAAGGCTTCGCTCTCCCCGGCAAGTAGCTTACTGATAATGAAAAATCAGAGTTTTTGTTATTAAGATTTAAAAAGTTGGAAATCTCATTGCATTTAATGCTATATTCGTTCAAAGCGTCTCTCGGCTTGTATTTTCTGCTATATATATGTGAATGGATGAGTTGCATCGGGATGTTCACGTAATTTGCAACTTTCTGACATCCCTCGCAGCAGTTGTCTTACTTGCACTTCATAAAAGATATATGAGGGCAATTTCTTTGGAATAGCAAAATGATATTCCGGCCCAACTCCCTCCTTACACGCAGTTATTAATTCCGACAATTCGTGTCGTATAAATCAAGGGAAAAACTCGCATTTTTCATAAGTTAATTTGTGGTCTCTCATAAATATTCATCCCGCATAAAATACCGTTGAGGATGTTAATATAATTGGTTTTTGTCAGTCTGCAGCTCGCCTCAAACTCATATTCATTGTCATTTCGGGTACATTGAACGTTTTCACGGATTTGAAGCCACTGTCAGATGTATTTAGCAAACTAACTGCAACCTCCCTTACCATCCGCCATTGTTCGAGGATGCTGCCTCGGCAATGTAGTTTAAGTTATTGGATTCTTTTTTTCGGGAAAAAAAAAAAGAATTGCATTATGGCTTTCCGGCAGATCGACGTCGCTTTTCGGCTATTTAATTCGTAGACCGAAGACTATTTCTAAATCTGCCCCGAAAATAAATTCCACTTTTTAAAAACAAAACTTTCTTTACGGCTAAACATAAATTGCATCCAAGCGATAAAATTGACAATCGCATTAATGCAAGCGTTACGGATTGCCGGAAAATGAAATCGATGAGAAACTTAAGGTAATAAATAATTATATAAATTATAAAAGCTTTTTAAACCCTCATCTGAGTAAACATAATTATTTATGCTATATGTAAGAGAAATTTATTTTTATACATTGTTCCGTGGAAGTGGAGCTTAATGAGCAAAGATCAAACTTTAAGATAAATAGAAAATTAAAATGAGTTTTAAAACATTCGTCTGCAAGAAGTTCTTAACAAGTGAAAATTGAATTTTAAATTTATGCTTTCCCATTAAGTAATGGCAATATAATGTTTACACCACGAAATTTGTGAACCTATTTACTTAGGCGTCAATATACTTATAGAATCACATTGTTTTCTGTAAAAAAAAAAATGCATTATCGTGTTTAACTGTAAAAAAAATAATTCTTTATCCATTATGTTTCAATTACATTTATAATATTAACAATTTCGTATATAACATTCCATTTTTATATGATTTTAAAAGTTCTTTCCAGTTTTATTTCCTGTTTCACTTCAACGAAAGGTCATCTGCATTTTACATTTTGTGCAATATAAATACAATTTGCGCCGTTTAAGACCATTTTGTGCAGCGTAAATACAATTAATACCGTTTATGGGCTCCTCGAGGAAATTCCTATGAAAAAGGAGGCGATATTACAATTTTGTTAGGCCAGTTGAAACAATATCCCATTTTAAGCAGCAACGACATGAATAACTGCAGAAAATTTTCCCTTCTACGCCAGCACTGCAGTTTCCAATCCGTGAAATGCGATATTCTGCCCGCAGCCTTTGTTTCGTTTCATACACTGTATATCTTTTTTTAAATTTATTTCAATTATTTCACTGACACATTTGAAATCGGCACTAAAAAAAAAAAAAAGGTAATGCAGCTATCAGTGCATGCATTCATGCGAACAAAAAGCATTGAAGATTAAATTTCCAGATACGAGAACAATGGGACCAGATGAATAAATTTTTTCTAATCAAGATTTACGTTTTACAATATCGAAAAGGATCCAAATTAGATTTCCATTTGAATTTCCGAAAAAGTAATTTTTGCTTCGCCGAACGTATGCCCTATCCGAATTGGGAATTTTAACTGTTGTTTTAATGGCAAGCATTTCGAACATCAAAATTTTTCCCTTTTTACCCCATCAAACGGCCTCCCTTTTTTTTTTTTCCTTTTTTCCTTCACTTTTCTGGCCCGTACAGGTATCCGGGAATCCTCGCATTCTGGAAAACGTCGAAAATGCGTGACAAGCCCCATATAAAGAGGCAAGCGAATGTAACGTCGGTGAACGAAAGTAAATCGTTTTCGACTCCGTGATGCATCCATTTAACTTCAATTCACATGGTGATCGTCAGCGGAAAAGGTTCCCCGTCTACTTATGATTAAGATTTCGTAAAAATGGAAAACATTTCGTTGCTGACACATCCCTTTCTAAGCATTGCAATTAGGTTTACGCAACTCTTCTGATCGATCTTCTTTCCCCGCACGTTTTCGGCAGGGCCAAGTTTCCGAAATTGCTTTCCGCACATGTTAAGAACGGCTTTTAACCGCTTCATAACTCGATAATTGCATTCTTGAAAAAGGCTAACTTTGACCGAGTGAAATTTTTTCATTTTGAGAGGATTACGTTTGAAACGACATTTCCCTTACTTTAAAAATTACTTTAGTATTTTATGGCATGTCTAAGCATGAATACTTTGAGACTTCGTCACGTTCAGACATGTCCTTCCTTACTCCGTGACTTTTCTAGATTATATTTGTTTTCACTTTTAATAAATCCTTTACCCGCCAACATACCGAATTGCCTGCTTGCAATTTTGAAAAGCTTATAAAAACCGGACATTGCCTTGGATGGGCTTATTTTTCAGTCTAACCGCCAGAATAAATAGTATATGAGTGTAATTTATCACCGTAAGTACCGTTGCATTAGCGAGAAATTCCCTCGAGTATTTAAAACGTTCATAATTCCCTATATAATATGCACGTACAATATATTTTCACTCGCGCATTCAAAAATATTAACCTTTCTATCTCAATGTACGGTTAATTGCGGGCCACCACTTTATTACCGGTGTTTAGCGTTCGTAAAAGAAAAATTATGAAAACTGATTTTGTCCTTTTCCACGTTTCGAACGCGAAATATTTACAATAAAGCACAATATTTGGACGTTATTAACTTTCCGCCCGGTGCACGTGATAACTTTTTCCAAATTTAACATGCCTTTTTGTATATATGCGAGAAATCGTTTGGGCATATGGCGTAAAACATCGAATTTGAATTATAAAATCTATGACATGTAAATGGTTATCCTGGGATTTGAAACACAATTATTTACTTCATCCGTATTTTTTGATTCGTCTACAATGTAAATTTCAATGCAGAAACATTAAAATGCTTTTTTATACCATTGATTTCCCCGCAGGTTTTATTGAGCCAAGCTGTGAACGATTTATTAGTCGCCATGATCTATGTTTATACTTAAACTGAAAATGTAAAAAATTTATCAATCGGAAAATTACCTTTTGCTCTCTCAAGATTTATTAATCAGATAAATACGTGGATCTTAACGTTAAACATTTCAGAGCTTCCGACAAAAAAAAAAAAAATGAAAAAATAAACAATGTTTTAATTCATCTCCATGTGAAATCTTCAGAAAATTTTATTTTCTCCGTATCCAGTTTGCTTTTTCATATTTATACGTGACATAGACGACAAATGCAGGCGCAGCATTTAACAATATTAAAAACTGCAGTTTTCTCCTTTAAGGGAAATTCATTCCGTCACGTTGCCCCGCCCGGGGGCAAGTGTCATTAAAAATGCAGGTTTCGGCTTAAATTTCCCGGACGGTTTTCCCGGCTTTTCCATTTTCGGGCCTGTCCCCCTTGGCGTGCGCGCTCACGAGCAAAAAACAAGGTTCGCACCACATAATCGACAGCGCTTTTTCCATTTCGTCTCATCTTTAAAGAAAGATCTCGCTTATCGCCCATCCTTTCGGGGAAACATCCCGCGCGTCGATCGCTGAAAAAGGGGGAAATCTATTTGCTGCGGGTTTAAAACTCCGACAGATGATGAGTTTGCTTGGAAAAGCATCCAAAATGAGAAATTTTCATTCGCGGTTAATCCATCTCTCAATTTGAAGTTTTCAAACAAACTCAGTTTCATAATTCCAATAATGGAACAGGAATTCCTCACAAGTGGAAAAGGAAAAAAGTAAATTTTCAGTTCAAATTATCGCACAATTAGATGATTCAAACGAGGCAAAGCATTTTGGACCGTGGAAATCCTCATCTTCCAATAATTTAACTTCAAAAGAAATGTTTTCGACCGTTTAACCAGAGGCGTGAACGGTTAAAGCGCGGAAAGTTTGAATTAAAATCCTGGTTGTACCCAAATTATATTTAAAAGCTTCCTTTTTGGGTCTATTCACCCTTGAAATTTCGTATTTGGTCTTGCATGGACTTCGGCTGGAAAACCAGAGGGAGATGGGTGAGGGATTCGTTTCTGCAGTCTAACCTTTCGCTTTCCCGGCTTCCGTCCTGTAAAAGAACGTCAAATGCTGTCGGTGTGGTTAACTGCGACCGTGATAAATATCGATTATCAATGTGCAATTATTTCTCGGCGCGCATTGCATTCGGAAATATTTTTTTTTTTTTTTTCCCGCCGAACACGAAAGGATCGAGCCGGATATCTTCAGCAATTCCCCAAGGAGATCAGGGAACATCAAAAGAAAAATAAAAAAAAATAACCGGAGTTAAAGTTATTTTCAACGCCACTTAAGAGATCAAATTTTAAACCGTAAACACTCCGCGGCGCTTCCATTCAAGACGTTTGCTCCCGTTCTCGATGCTGGAAAACGGGAAAATTCCGTATGCCAAATATTCGGTAAGGTAATTCACTCCCGAGGGAACTATTTTAAATAGCGAGTATTCTTGTGGATCCATCGCACATTGCTAACCGCCTTAAACTTATCCAATTTAAGTTCGCGAGTTTGATAAATTGCATTCTCTTCGGATTTGTTGTAAAACCAACCCGATCTGGGTTGCGCGAAATGTCACGGGAAAAATTTTCAATTTAAAAAAACTTATATTATCAACCGAGCGAATGCCCATTCCGAAAAAGCGTTATTATTAAAATGTCATTAATAATTTACCCCCGTTAAGGATCGTTAGAATGTGCACATCCCGTTCCAACGTTTGTGCGTCAGGCATCGGAATAGGTTTAAACTCTAAATGCTCCAATCCTCGAATGTAAATTTACACTGCCCTTCGGGACGATTACACAAAAGCTTATGAAGGTAATTTTATAATACGGTTTTCGGAGGGTAGTGAAGTCCAATAAAATAAATCACGTTCCTCTTAAATGTGAGAGAAGGGATGAGAAGAAAAAGAATTATTTCCTTCTGCTATACGTCTCAGTCACGTTCCGGTGCTTAGCTCAAAAAAAAAAAAAAAAAAGCAGCATTAAATACGGGCTACAAGAAAAGCAGATTTCCTTAACGGCGACAATAATGAGCTTTTTCATTTTCCTCCACAGATCTCAGATCCTCCGACCGGGGTCTCCTTTCCCGAAGCCAGGTTGGAGAACCCCCGGCGCCCGAATCGGACGCGGCGGTGCCCAAGAAATGCCGAATCCCGGGAAACGGATATTTCTCCGCGCTTTTCCGAGGGGGGTCGCGGCGGAAATGAAAAGCTATCAGAATTCGAATTCGACAAAGGAGGAAAAGCTCGTCTAATGAATGAACAAAGGAACAAAAAAAAAGGTGAGAAGGCACCGGCATGGGGGGCGGGAAAGGAAAACGTCTCCTTTCCGCGGCGGCAGAAAAAGGGAGGCCCCGAATCCTTTTCGGGCTGCAACAATATCTCCCGAAAAGTAATAAGATTTGGGTAATACTGCTTTAAAGCCAATATAAACGGCAGTTGCTGCATGCTCAGCTGTAAATTTCCTTTCTTATTAGACCTTTTCTTTATTGTTCCCACTAAGGAATGAATGTGCTAAACCTTCCGGGTCCCAGTCCGGGGATTAGCGAAATTCTCAAATGTTTTCTGCAATCCGCAGAATCGGATTTAATGCAGAAAACTAAATTACAATCTAATCTAAAGCTTTGTTCTCGCGACTCATTCTGCGCCTCTCTCCGTTAGATCCTCCCAAGTTCTTTTGCCAAGTTTTCTTTCTTTTTTTTATCCGAATTCTAACTGCCGAGATATTAATTATAAATTTCGATGGTAGACATTCCTTATTTGCCATTATTACGTTGGAAATTCTCATATCTAGATGTTAACACGTTGCGTTTTTTCAGTGCCAAAAAAAAAAATATTTATTTTACGAACGTGTACACCACCCCTGAAATATTTACTCCTTTCAGTCAAGAACAACGATACCCTTATTAGCATCGGGTAAAGGCCGATTTCGTGCTGGGGATCAATATCTCAGAAACTGCAACACGATTAATATATAGATAACTTCGGCAGAAACCCAAGCCGCTGGTGATGGCCTGTAATTATTGTTTCCGAGGCAAAAACTACTACTAATTATATGTTTTCTGATGTTATTCTGTGCATGCAGCGTGATGAATCTTGATTAGCCCCATAATCCCCTTATAAATTAACACCATTTTAACGGCGGCGAAATTAACACATTTTTCACTTTCACATTTTAGTTTTACATTTACGTAAGCGCATATTCACGACCCTTAAGAAAAGTCACGGTCCAGAAATTCGCTCCGATCATCCCCTTATCCGATTTAGTCAGCCCGGCATAAAGTGACATTAAAACGCGGCGCGAATTCTTTGACTTTCGAGGAGACTGTTTCGCAGGTCTGAAAACGCTGGGAAACGAACGAGTTTTTACACTGGATACCTCTGCGAAAGGGGTTGCATAAACAAAAACGAATGCAAGTAGAAGGTAAGTTGCACCTTAAAAGACCTAAACCGTTTAAACTGAACCGGAATTGTTTAGCATCGCAGATGCCAGAAGCTTTGGCGGAAACAATATTGGAAAACGCGGTTCAAGCCAAACAACCGAACTCGTAATCGTCCAACAGCGCGGATTAAATATGTTTGCGATAATGCCGAGAGAAGACAGGCGAATCGATCTTATTAGATCGGCTAAAGCGGGCAGGATACTAACATTCGACATTTTTCATTTGCCAAAGGGAAAAGTAAATGAAATTAAGATTTCAACCGGCACATTGCCATGTCCGATTCTGTCGGAGTTTCTGGATTTTCAATTTTCAAACGTACAAAAGGCAAAGGGTCAAATCTGAACAAAGGATTGTGCTTATTAATCGCCAAATTGGATTGCATTCCGCAGATAATTCTTGCCGCTTCATCAGAATCCTCTCTTCGAGCGAATTATCCAACACTTTTGACAAAACAAAGCCCCTAAATGAAAGGAGATTCCAAAAAGAACTTTTTCCGTGATTTCGCAAAAAAATAAAATAAAATAAAATAAAATAAAATAAAATAGAATAGAATAAATGCCTTTTTGCTTTTTTCATTTTGTTCTTTCCTTGCCTTCTTTTTTTTTTTTTTTTTTCTGAATTATTTCGCAAAATGCCAACTCGCCAACCCGGGCAGTGCCACTCTGAAAAAAGTTGCTGGCGGATTAGTCCACGATTAAATTATTAATCCAATCCTCCTGCCGTTATATGTTTTCAGCTTCTAATATTGTATTCTGCCGCGTTCCTAATCAAAACCTTGCGCCGTGGCCTTTCCCGTTTGCCCGGTTCCGTCAAGCCGAAAAACTTGAAATATCATCTCGCCGTTTCTCCTCGCGTCAGAAACCGGTAAAAAAAAAAAAAAAAAATAACAAAATTCCTCCTTGATGTCATGAATACTGTAATTTTCAACTTAATCCCCATAATTTCATAGTGTACAACTGTCAATAAGTGAAAACGCGGCTGATATTGCCTTAAATAAGACACACGTGACGTGTAATTTAGTAATAGCACAAAAATTATCTGTCCCTGCTGAATTCCATAAGATCAACGAACTTCCCCTAATAAATAATCAATTTCGTTTAACTTTTGCTTACGAGCTTCCAATATCGCAGAAAGCCTCCAAAAAAGAGCATTAAAAACCCTTATTTAACTATCTACGATATCTTAGGTTAAAACGTTAACTTTATTTGAAACTTTATCTTGATATTAAGGCTTGCTTTACGTCTTAACTATTCAATCTACCCCTCAGGAAATATCTTCGACATTATGCTCAAATAAGTTTTAATTCTTCACCGAAGCAGACGTCGCTTATTCGCAATATTTCTAACATAAAGAATAATGTGAAACACCCCGGATTGCTTTTAAAGTTTACTGACTATGCATATGATGCTTACGCATGGAATCCTCAAAATCTTTTTGAGATAGATTCCGGTAATTGTTCCAATAATCTTGCGCCCCAGACTCCATACAAATTCATCAAATGTTTGACGTTAAAAATGCTTATCCTAAGGAAAACATTACTTGCATGAAATTAAAATGTAAAAAGCACAAACTTTTGGTAATAATAGTTCGGGGACGGATGTAACCCTTAATGATGAAAATAAACAAGAGAAAAGTGAGATGGAACGATGAATATCGTTAAAAGTATTGGAGACATCATTTGTTTGCTATTGTAATATTATGAGACTTTATTTCTTGTTGATTTTACTATCTTCTCCAGGAGCTCGGCAAATATTTAACTTACTGGCTCCTTTTCATTAAGACAATTTACTTACCTTAAATGTGGTTGTAGCATTTTCATCCTAATATAAAGAAAACAGAAGGGGAGTAAAAAAAAAAAAAAAAAAAAAAAAAAATCATTTGTCATTTTCCATCGGAACTCGATAATTCTGTAATTTCATTACAATCTCTTTATTCAATTTGCTTCCTGTGAAAGGTAAAAGCTACGCAAGAACGATATTTTTATGCATTCCTTCTCACCCTTCTGGAAAAAAGACCAAATTATTAATACTATCAAAATTTTAATATTAAAAATTTAAACTCTTTTAAAGTCCTCAGCTGTACATTTTAAACAAAAAGGGAGAAAACGCTTTGTCATTTCTCATAAAACAAAATTGATTCCAATCTTTTGATTCTGTATTACAAATGACCTGGATGCGGGTTGAAAAATGTGATAATCAAAAGTTGAGTCAAACAGAATCTATTAAGCATTGATGATTTTCTTACGATATTTATAACGCCTTTCTCAATATCATTATATTTCTTCATTGCACGAGCAAGTTTCTCGATCAATTCAGAGATCTCTTCTTTTCTTTTAACTGGAATATCTTGTATCATCTACGCAAAAATGTAAAGTAACTTCGAATTATACTGTAAAATCTCCTTACATGAACGAACCTAATAAAGAAGTAGATCACAATTATTAAATTGAAATCAGAAAGTATGTTATTGATTTAATTCATTCATCCTGAAGCTTTGCTTAATCCCGTTTTTTTGTATGTACTAATGTGAAGGGAGAGTTTGAAAAGATTGCCAGGAAAAATACAATTAGATTTCGGCGACGTAAAGGTAAATATTTCAGGTTATTTTCAATTGCGTCGCCACTGCAATTTGCATCTTTCCGTTTTTTGGGAACCGATCTACTTCATATTACATTCGGCGGCCCGAAAAAATTTGAGCGAGATCGATAGAAGCTTGAAATCAGATGAAAATCTAAAAAGGAAAAAACTGGAAGTATCAAAACGATTTATTAATAAATAAATAACTTAGCAAAGCAAAAAAATTTTCCGGTGTTGAAGTAATCCTTTCCAGTTCCTCAATTTCTTTCTCCAGCTTAAACCCTTGGGAAACTTCCTAGCAATTATTTTTCGGTCCAGAGCAAAAGAGAACAAAAAAAAAGAAAGAATGTGTAGTTTTATTTATGGTTACCAAGCGAATGCATTTGTGATTTTCCCTTTTCTTCGGTATCCGGATCGCTTTTTCTCCTATTTGAAACTTCTTAATATTTTACGAATAAAAACGCCTCCTTAAAGCTTTTCCGAGACCGCTTCCAAATCCTTATGAACTTAGGCCAAAAATGAAATTGTCTCCGAGCGGCCAGCAAAAGCTCGGCGCCGCTTCATAAACGCATTTCATTATTCCAGATGGAAATCAACAATGAGTCGAGCGACTTTTCCGAAGCAGTGAAAACTGAATAATCGGACGAGGTTTTTTTAGTTGCTCATCCGACCGGATGAAGCTATACCTGAAAGCGATCGGATTCCGGTAGGGGCAAGAAGCTTCGGGCGACAGACGAAAATCCGAGGAGCTCATCACAAATGCGCGCACCGGAAAACTTTCCGCCCGAAACGCCAGCGTTCCATTCACGAAACGAACGCCGAAGAGAGAGAAATAATTTTTTTTTTTTTTTTAACTTTTATCTTTAAACGAATAAACCTCACAAAGCAAATGCTGCAGAGTGACCGCGAACAACCGCACCGCGATATGGAAAGACCTAACCAAACTTCTTTTTTTTTTTTTTAAAATCCATTAATGTAATCCCGTCCTTGTTTTAATTATCAAACGGTTAAATCGCAAAAAGCAACTGGACATGAATAGGGCAAACGCTGAAAAATATTCACGGATCTCCCCTGTCAGCTCTTCCATGTTCCTCCGCAGACGGTAAAGCTTCGAGACACTGAATCCATTATCTGCGCAAGCATTTTGCGAAAGATTTTGAACGCGGAAAATTTTCATAACTTGCGCTGACCAAAAAAACGGGAAAAATCGCTAAAATTATAAAATTATTTTTTGCATACTGCCCATCATCCAGATCTACGACGTGTGAAAATTTACGTTTATAAATACATCAAATATACTTAGCAGTTAAACAAAAAAATTATATTTTGAATGCAACTGTACTGATTTTCAATTCATGGCAGAGCGGAGCGAGGCACTT
>JAOWBB010006640.1:0-19574 GCA_028565995.1 Ricinus marginatus
GGGGGGGGGGGGGAAAAGGGCACACGGGGAGTGCCACCGAGGAGATCCGTCCGCATCCCGTTTGCCCGTTCGAATAGCGGACGGGATTTGCCTCCCCGAGAACCGGGCCACCGGAAATACCCGGGGAGGAAAATGGAAAATGTGCAAAAGTCAATCGGACCGACAGCTTTCGGGGGGGGAGGGTGGGGGTGGGTTTTGCCTTCCCGGAGCCCGGACGCAGGTAAAGGCGCGGAGGAAGCACGAAGAAGGACGGGCCCCGGATGAATCGCATAAATTTAGAAACGCGGCTACCTTAACCGGTGCCTGGCAAACGTGGAAGGAGAAGAAAAAAGGGCAACTTTTTAATATATATAATTAAAAGTTATGATTTTTTTTTCCTTCTTTTCCTCTTCTTCTCCCCCCCCCCCCCCAACATTTCAGTAAATCTAATGAATCACAAAATTAATAACAGGTTTTTTGGCTCCCAAGGATTCGGTTTACGTCTTGCTGTGAACCGCGGGGTTAAAATGGACAACTTATTCATCCGTATCCGAACACGAGAAACGTCCGCGACGGGGAAAACTGTTGAAATTCGTGTGGTCCGTGTTCGACACATCATCGCTTGCGCGTTTCCCCATTTTTTTTTTTCCCCCGTACGCTTCTCTCGTAAACGATTAATGAAGTGTCCCGCCGGAAGCGTCCCCGGGGGGGGGCGGGGAGCTTCGCCAAATCACCCCGGAATTTCCGGCGGTGGCGGTGCCCCCGCGGTTCGTCCCCGGCACCCTTTCCCCCTCCGTCTCCCCTTTACCCCCGCCCGCGAAACGCTCGGAAAGCGAACCTAACCCAACCCGAATGCGAGGCGTCACACCTCAGGTCGGCGGTACCTGAACGCCTCATCTGCACCGTCTGCCAACGCGTCCCATTTTCAACAATTGCCGAAGCTGAAACGCTTCTTTCTACCCGTTCCGTGCAGTTTGAGTTTTTGTGTGGTCCGCTCAAATTCCATGCCACGTTCGTTTCACCGAATTAAACGTTAAAATAATTAATTAAATTATTCTAATATTTATTGTACGACAATATCAATAAATTTTAATATTTATAATCAATTATTTCTTGTTTATTATATTTTTTAAAGTGTAATATTCATAACTATATTTCAGGAATAACAATAACAAATTAATTTTATATCTTTTATTATTATTATTTTTTTTCCAGCCGTCTTCGGTGTGCCGGCAATAATCGGAGATTTTTGCCTTTTCTTCTTCTTTTTTTTTTTTACGTCGCTTTTGCCGCGAACCTGCATGAATGAGATGGGGCCGCGCACGACCGCCGGATTTTCGCCGCGCACAACGATTCCTTCATTAAGTTACCCGCGACCTGCAGGTACGTACGCGACCAAATCGCAAATTAATTTTTCTCTTTTAAATTAATGCGACCGAAAAAAAGCATCCAAAACCTGGTTGAGTGGAAACTTAACAAATGTCTCGAAAATTTTTTTTTTTAAAAAAAAAAAAAAAAAATGTGAAACTTGAAACTTAACAGACTTGCAGCAGCCATCTACTCACTTAACACATCGGGTTGTTAAACGAAGAAAAGAAGGAGAAGAAAAAAAAAAAAAATTCTTTTCCATACATAATGCCTTTTTACGATCATTTTACGATTTAAAAATCTTCTTCCACGATTCACCGGAGCTGGCTCTGGCGGCTGCCGGAACCACTTCAAAAACCGGAGGAAAGCCAATTGGCAGTGGTTTCTCCCTCCTTTGTGCGACGAAATTCGATCCCTTGGAGCGATCGATCTCACCCCAAGCCTCTTCGTCCCCCTTTCGCATCAAACACGAACTGGCCAAAGGAACAGGGTGGGTAGGCCGAGAGCATCGCAAAAGTTCGCCGAAACCGATTAATATATATGTGCATGCGAAATTCGCTTCTTTTGCACCGAATATCACTTCGGAAACGTTCACTTCGAGCATGTGCATCTCCGGTGGCGAGCGCATTGGCCGGGATGGCTCCCGCATTCGTCCGGCGCAATCGGCGGTCCGATCCACGGGGAGAAAAATAGAAAAACCGACGTCTCGCTGCCCGGAGGAATAACAAGCGCTCGTCTCTTGACAAAATATAAAAAGCCACGACGTGGCAGGAGGGTGCTCGGAGAATGGGAACCGGAGCTAAATTATGAATGGGCACTTAACAAAGGTTTCTGCATTCTTTGTCGATTGCTTTAAAGTGGGGTTTCCATCCGAAGGGGCAGGAAACAATCGAAATTTCAAGGTAAAAACGTGAAGTGCAAATCAATCACCTTCCGCTCTCGAGGGGTGAAATCGCAGAAGACAAAATTCCGAGCCGAGAGCCGCGCGGGCACGCGGAAGCGGGGGGGGGGAGGGAGGGAGGAGCGCGAAAACGTGAAAATCACCCCGCCGGCTCCCGTGGCCGAGGGAGGGATCTCGCGACTCCGGAAGTTTGAAGCGGAACCGCTGGATTTCCTTCCGCCGATTCGGGGAGGCTTTCCGGACGGTGAACCGCGAGGGAAGGGAAGCGCCGAAAGCGAAACGAATAAACCCCTCCGCAAACATCGGGGGTTTTAATTGCTGGCGGACTGCGCCCGGGGTTCTGTCGGGAAAGGCGGAAATCCTTTTTCGTCGCGAGCCCCGTCCGCCCCGCATCCGGGAAAATTCCACGGGAGACGCTCCGGGGAAGAAGCGGGCCGGTTGGGTCGAAAACCTATTCGGCCGTCCAACCGGTTGGGTTTTCTTGGGTCCGTGGGTGCGCAGACCGGGTCCGGGTCGTTAAATTTTTACGAGGATAGATAAAAACCATTTACAGTACGGCACATGGCGGCGAGAAGACTCCATATACATCTCTCGGTCCGATTTTTTAAAATCGTACGAAAAGGCATTTTTCGGTGTGACTCGGTGTTGCTGCAGCGCCAGCCCGAAGACGACATGCGACCGACGCGAGACGGACGCGCTAAGCGATTTCGCGCGCGTAACGTGCAATTTCCCGGGCCTCGCGACCGGCGGGAACCCATCCGGGGACCCGGCAGATTTATTATTTTTATAATCCGATGCAACCGCGAGCGGTTTTCTTTCTTTTTTTTTACTCGCACAAAGAATCAAACGATGCAAAAACATCTTCGGTTACTTAAGATGCAAATTTAATTCCGCAGGTTTTTAAAAAATATAAAATAAATAAATAAATAATACGCATTTTGACAGGCCGACCAAACGGCCGAAAATGCGCTACGACGACGTAAAAAGCGGGTAAACACCCGATGCGCGTTCTTACAGCAGCCACGCAAGATGGGGGCTCGAGGCTGCAGAGGCGGTCGGCCACCGAGCGATCGAAACTTGCCACCATTCGAAGCGAGAACATAAAAACGTATGAATAAGTATCTGAAACGCGATATCCGAGGTAAGTTTTAACGCGGAGACTCCGGGGAGGCTGTGGAAATGGGGCTCGAAAGCATTTCGCGGGTCCCGAGGCATCCGCCGACATCCGGTGCATTATTTAAGCGGAGGAGAACAAAGCCCCGGGCGGACTCGCTTACGAACAGCTAATTAAACGAATCAATTAATAACGCTGAATTACAAACGAGCGGAATGTGCGTGCACACACGTACGATGCGTTTGCCGATGCGAGCGGGCAAAACCGAAAGCGACTTTTCCGGGCGGCCGGGGGGGGGGGTTCTTCCGCCGGGTCGCAGTCGGACCAGGGACGCCACCGTTCGAGAGCAGAAACCGGGGGCGGGAGAAGGGAAAATTCCGGAAAATTTTCGGTTCCGTGCGGCCGGCGGTCGTCAAACCCGTCGCGAATTGCGGGTGAACCCGAACCGCCGGGGGAGCCCGCGAGCCTGCCGGGCGCCTTCCGGCCGGCACGGTGACTCGGCACCTTTCGAAAAATCGGCGTGGAAAAATTATCTCAGGCACGGGAGCAACGATTGCGGTCGGTCGAATCGAACCGGCCACAAAGGAATCTTTGTCCCGGGCGCGGGAGGCGCGGACGTCGGTGAGGCGGTCTCCGTTTCCGGCGTTGCCGACGTGGAAGGAGAAAACCGACGCGCGGGCCGAAGGGGAAGGCAGAGGACCGTCGGCGTGAGCTTCGTTTCCGGAAGCTTCGGGCGAGTGCCCCGCGATTCCTCCGGCGAAGCGTCGGATGCGCATCGCGTTAAAACGCATCCCCTCGAGCGATTCCGATGGAGCGCCGGCGAACGCGCTGCTCGACGTTCGTGCCGCGCTGCCGGGGCATCCGGGCAGAAAGCGTTGCCCCACATTCCCCGAAAGTGTGCCAAACTCTTCGGTGAATGTGCCGGAGGTGGCACGCAATTCGAGCTAATTCGTATTATTATGTATAACTGCAATTATGCCGCGTATTCATACAATTATACGTTAAAAACTGTTTAAAGTACTAAACGATTCCTCGGCCGCGTCCGCACACGAAATTTTGGTTTCCGACGTTTACGTCTTCGACTCGCATCGAGAGCGTTCGTCGGGGCGCGAGGCACCGTGGCACCGGCCCGACGAAGATCGCACTTCCGACGGGGGGGGGAGGTGGGTGGGAAATTCCTCCGGATTCGGGCGAAGCCTCCCGTTACCTTATCCCGCCGATGGCGAGCGATTCCGTTCCTGCGATTTCGGATTCTTCCAATTTCCACCGGCACCGGGGGAAGTTCGCACTCCCTCTGCGTCCTCCGGGGACTTCCGTCCGCGCGGGGCCCGACGCGAGGTAAACATTAATCGGCAAAGAATTAGGTCCCTCGGGACGATGCATTAGAGATATTAACGCCGCTCCCGCTGCGCCAAGGAACGGAGGAGGAAAATCGGGAGATTCGCACGGCGATTTTTTTCATTCTTTTATCCATCGCTGCCAGGGACGGAATAATGCGCCGGATGGATCGGAAGATCGCGAATTCGAACGCCTCCCGACGGATAATTAACGCCGAATCGGAATGGGAATGGATGCGCGTTTGGATGCGTTAACGAGAAGGTAACGCGTGTATCAATATCTCAAAACGGAGAGATCAATCAATAACCCGAGATCGCAGCAAAAAATGAAGGAGTCTTGAAACAAAAGATGAACTAGAAAACCAGTTGAAACTTGTCGAAAATGGCACAAGCAAAGCCTCCGAGATCATCAATTTTTTCTCTCGAACTAATGGATCCGAGCCGGTTTACGAGTGTTGCGTTTTTTTATTATCATCATCATCATCATCATCATTTTTTTTTTTTTAAATGTAAACATTTAAATATTTTGAAGTGGTGCGCATGCGGAACTTTATTTATAATCGGGGCGCAATGCTGGCGTCGCTTCCGTTCTCAGGGAAAACGGAAGGCGCCGCTCTCGGGAAGGCGGAATTTACGGGAACCGATGTGGAAATTGATGGCGGAGGAGGGGGAAGGAGCGCGAACGATTTCCTTTTTTTTTTTTTTTTTTTTTTTAAAAATGTAATTCATAAAATCTCTCCTTTGTCAGAGAAGAAAAAAAAAAGAGAAACACCAAGTAAAAAAAGCATCCAGAGTTATAAATTTAAAATTTCACGGTGCGACTCCGGCACAGCCGTCCTCTCGCGGCGCTCCTCCCGCGGGCCCCGACGGCTTTCCCTCCGATATCTCGGACCGCGTCTCGGGGCCCGGAACAATTTCTCCCGGATCTCGGAGGCTGCGGAACCGCGGCGGCCCCGCCCCCAACGCGATCCAAGCGCGTTCGACTCCCTCCGAATCCCGATTTCGCCCCCTCCGGCGCGGGGGACGCCAACCGCGGGCGGCTAAACGATACCTAATTAAATTTTATCACGGAAAATCCTTTTCCCCTTCCGTCCCCCTCACCCCCCAAAAGGCCCAGCGTAGAAACAAACGCAAAAATATCCGCGCAGTGACTTTTTATGCAAACGGCCCGGAATGAATTCCTCTGTCTTAAGAATGGCTTTTTCCCCCCTTTTTTCACGCATGAAAGAATGAAAAAATAATCCCATTCTCTCTAATACACAGCCTCGGTATTTACTCCGAAAGGCGTGGATGAAATTTATTATCCCGGAGTGAATATTCAAAAAGTATCCGATTCACTTTCTCCCGTTGACTCGCACAAACTCGACATTTTTTTTTTTTTTTTTTTTTATTCCGCGCATTAAAAAAAGAAGGAAAAACCGCAACAGCGTCCGGGGGACGCACGCGAGAAAAGAAATATTATTTTTAATGAAATCCGCAGGTTCTTTTTCCCCGGGAAAATTTCCCGCCGGAGCGCCCCCGGTACCGGGACCCGACCGTCAATCGGGAACTCGGGGAAGTTTTCATCCGCGCGACAAAAAAAAAGGGGGATGAAATTTTATTCCCGGGAAAAGACGATTTTTAAACGCTCCGGCGAGGGAAAGGGATAACATCGGGATCATCGGTCGTGTATTGTGCAGTCCTCGTACGCGAAACAAATCTCCTTTCAAACGCACCCCTTGCTATGCGAACCCCTTTTTTTTTTTTCCGAGCAACCTTTTCCACGTGGATATTTTCGTCGCATTCAATTAAGCCCTTTGTTCGGCTCCGGATCCCTTCGAGTCGCCCCACGGCGGAACGGCTAAACCGCAAACCTTTCGCATCTCGGAGGCAGCGAGGGGCCGCTCCTCGATCGCCGGAGAGAGAGAAAAGCCGAGAGAGAGTTCCCGTGGTGCTATCGTAATTTGAAAATGCGAGGGCACGGGAACGTGTGAATTATGGTCTAAATAATAATAATAATAATAATAATAATAATAATAATAATAATAAAGGGTAGAAATTATACGGTGTCCAAGTCATTATTACATTAGACATGGACCGAAAGGAATGCTGGGATACATGTATGTCAGACGTGTCATCTCAGCTTACACTCTCTTAATATTGAAATTCTCCTCCCATTCCGCGTCGTCTGCTTCTCCGTGTTCCTGCCCCGTTGAAAAATTTTGGCCCGAGAAAAAGCGCTGCCCGAGAGGTACGTCCAAGGTCCGTCCTTCGCAAGGAAATGTCAAACAGGCACGGACCGGCACGTATTATTATGCATTAAAATATGTCTGCGTATGGGTTATGCGAACGGAGCTCGTTCCAGATTTTTCTTTTCCATCGACTACACCCAGTCAACCGGTATTTTCGAGGCCGATGGTGGCGGCGTACCTAAAAAAAATCTGTTATTTTTCCCTTTTTAAAAATGCAACGAAACCCAAAGAAGGTGGAGTTTTCGAAGAGTTTTTTTTTTTTTTTCTCGGCCCTTTTGTTGTAAAAAGGTCAAGTCGTAGATGAAAAACCGCATACCTGCTACGTTTCCAGGGGCAAGCACCCACCGAATTTTTGGGGCACGGACCGTTAATCCACTTTTGGGCGGAGGTTTTGCGTTCCGGAGGACCGAAGGGTGAAAATGCCGCGCTTTGAACTTACGAAACTGCGACCTCTCCGACGCCGAGACCCTCAACGAAACCCGTCGGACCGAAGCGGGGCGCCCAATTCGGGAACCGGCGCACCTCCGGCACCCCCGGAGCCTCTCGAGCAGACGACGCCCGCACCGTGCCCGCTGCAAATTCTCCACGTACTGCACGTAACAGCGAAAATAATTCCGCTCGCTTTAATTAAAAGCGCATTGTTATGGATAAAATAACCTAAATATCTCTCAAAGTTGTTATTAATAGTGACGGTTAAGTCTGGAAATGAGTTAGTGTAAGCTAATAACCAGTTAAAATCTAGATTATTCGCATTTTCAATTGACCTCTTCTTTACTCGGGAACGTCTAAATTGATTTAGCAGAGGAGCCCGACTCAAGTGACTAATTAACCAGCTATTTAATAAACGTATTAAATAATAAGCAAAAGCTGCAATTAACCCGAGAAATGCTTTCGGGGATCCCATCCCGGTTTCCCCCGGGGCGGCGACGTGGGAAACTGCAACGGAAACGCCCGATAATGGCGGCTTTGGAATATCCGCCGGTCCACTTCGGGAGAGGTGATAAACTCTCGCTCGAGCTGGAAATTTCGTTTTGCGTCCGAAAAGTGGGCGTGCACCGAAACGGGAGTCCCTTCCCGCTTCCGGAGCGAAAGGCACGACCGGCGGACCCTCCCCCCGGGCTCTTCCAGGCGACGAAGGTAACCCCGCGTTTCGGGGCGCGGCAGGATGCACCGGGCGTTCGGATCGAGGCCCCGGCCCGTTCGCCGAAGCTTATTTACGAGGCTTCGCATCCGCGTTTAACGTTCGCGAGCGCCCCGTCGCTTCGCCCGCGCCGATTCGGTCACGGCGTTCGACACGGTGAACAAACCCGCGAGGAACGCGTCGCTCCCGGAGGTTCAGCCGCAGGGTAGACTCCTTTTCCTTCGAATCTTCTTTCCCACCCCGATTGGGGCGAGGCAGACTGGGAGCACACCCTCCATCGCATGGCGGACGAACCAATTCGATGGCTTCGGGTTTTTGTTGATTCGCGGCGATGCATTCTGCGCCGGGGGGAGGGGGGGGGGGTGATGGAAAGTACGCCCCGGGAAAGCGAACGGCCTTCCGGCGACGTAAGCAAACGTGGCGGGAGCGAAGTTAGTCGGCGGAAAACGGGGGGGGGCCGTTCGACTGGTGGCACGCCGTGCAACGGTCGCGTTGTTTCCGTACCCTCGAAGAGAGAACCGGATGGGTACCTGTGGAAGCAGCATGGAGGGTGGATCACTCGAAACGAAAAAGAAATTCCTTTTTCCGACTCGATCTTATCTAATATTATTAATTGTAACAAACTATCCAAATACATTGTTCTCGACTTTTTATTATCACGACCGAAGAATCGGATGGGTGTAACGATCACGTTTAACAAAAACTCTTTTTGTCTTTTTTTTTTTCTTTTTCCTATTCAAAACCACGAACTTTTCGAACGTCCACGCTTCGAGAGGGAACGCTCGAGACGGCCGCGGCTTCGGGACTCCGGATTAGGAGACTCGGACAAAAGGGAAGCTTAAGAGACGGAGGGAGCCGCATGAATGGGAACGGAGCAGAAGAAGAAAAAAAAAAAAAAAAAAAAAAAAAAAGTGCTTGAAAGGAATCATGCAGAACAACAACAATAATGGAGACCTTCCAGACATGGATTTTTTTCCTCTTCTCTCCATCTTCTTCTCCGGGCCTTTTGTTAAAACGAGAAATTTTCAAGTGGATGAACCCGAAAATCTTTTTGTTATGGTTATTTCCATTGATATCGATCCGAAGGAAACACCTTGCCGAGCCTCTTCCCCCGGCTCGGAGCGGGAAAGGAATCATCTGCTCCTCCAGGTACGGCTCCGGTCCCGCCCATCCCGCGTCGGGAAGATCGAAAGGTTGACCGCCCGCCTGGTGCCGGAGAGCGGGAAAACCAGAAGTGTCGGTCCGTTGACGGACAATGCGCTAATCCCCGGCAACGTTTTACAAGGATCCCAGCCTCAAATCTAATCTCAAAAGCCGCTCGAAAACTAATATTATTTTCAAATTTCGTCAGTAACATTAATATATGAGTCGTAAAATTTCGCCTAATGGTTGTTCTTAAAAATCTGACATTTTCACAATTTTTTAAAACTCGGATATAAAGACATTAAGCTCGGGCACCGGGAAACCGGTTATGGAGGCATGCTAATCGACATCCGACGACGACGACGACGATTTTTACTTCCACGATAAATAAGTTGTTACAAACGGAAAAAGGTGCAGCCTCGGAGCATGGACGCTTGCGCGACGGGGGTGGTTCGTCGCCATTTTTCCGGTCCGCGGCCGAGGACTCAAAACTTATTTCACTCCGGGAACCGAGGGCGCCACCGCCTCGGAAGGGTTTTTCGGAGCGCAAAAGGCGGCGGGGGGGGGGGTTGTTTGGTTCTTTTTCCTGCCGTGAGGTTTTCGGCGCTTTTTTCCCCGAGACCGGAGATTCAAAATGAAAACGCGCGTCAGTTGATCCGACTCGAGCACTCCGGTCGACGCAATTCCTCCGCCAAAAGTGTGTTGCATTCCGCACGGGTCATTCGGAGCATTCGAACTGCTGCGGACGCATAAGAATCCCACGCGGGAAATCGGCAGAACGGATATTTTTGCCCAATCGATCGAGATATCGTAACAATCGATTTCGCATTCGGCTCAGCGTTTAACTTTAAAGCGTTGATAATTAATAATAAATAAAATAAATAAATTGAACGCCCGGGTATGAGGCGTGACGAACCCCGAGCTCGGAAATCATGATTTCTTACATAATAATTCCACATTTTCGAGATATCGAAGTGTGAGCACGAACTGCGTCCTCCATTTCGTTCCCTTTTTTGATTTCCAACAAAGAAAAGGTACTTCGGTCTTTCGAAACGCCGGACTTGAAAGTGTAACGCTGTGGGACAAAATGTCCAAAAACGCAACATTTTCACGGAGGACGTGGAAATCAATCGATTTTCGGTAAAACGTGGGTTTCACGTTCCTCTCGGGCGCAAAAAGCGACGTCACGTATGTACTTATGAAGCGTCGGTCCGGAGACGGTCCCAGAAGGATTTTCATTGGGTTTCGCTTTCTGGGGAGAGGGAAAAATATAACCCGAACGGGCGCACCAACAGTAAAAATAAATGTGAGAAAGTTACAAGCAAGTTGAAGAGGTCAAAAGATTGTGTAAAACTACCGCTGACCATTTAGGTAACGCGGCACAGCGGGGAAAATGGTGCCCGATCCATCCGAATTCTTAAGAACAAGTTTACATTTAGTTAAACACCGGGGAGGCACATCCGCGCGACAGTGGGAGTGGGTACCTTGTGTCCGGTGCGCCCGACAAACCGCCCTCGGAGGCAGTTCCCCGATCCCGGCAGGTCTGCCTGGGTTCCAACGGCAGAGGACGTCCCCAGAGGCGACCTGACCGCTTCCCTGGACCGCGGTAAAGATCGGGCATCGCAGACTTTGCTGTCGGGGAGGACCCGGGGAGCCCGCCGGCGGTGTCTCATTTATCGCCGACTTCATTTATCCGCTCTTTGCTTTTCTTGTGCCACGTCCTTATCGCCGCCCGCTCTATCCGCGCCAGCTTTTTATTCCCTACCGGGGCTATAAACTGTAATTTCGCATAGCGTCGGGCCAATTAAATCGGCATCGTAAATAAAGGGATATCGATTACGAATAAAGTTTATGAATGAAAACAGCTTTGAATTTTCGATAATTTTGGGCTTCAATAAATTATCCTAACCAAACACGCGGGGCCCGTGCATTTGTCTCCGGCGCTCCGAAATGGCGCTGTCCCCGATCCGCTTCCCCGACGCTTTTCGGGGGCCGCCCGACCGGAATCGTCGCCCGCTTTCCGAAAGCCGCGACAGCTCCTTTTCTCGCCTTCGCCCGGGGGGTTCCTTCCCGGCGCCGTTCCTCGCGGCGGCATCCCAGACCGGGGATGGAGAGAGGAGAGAGAAAGGCATCGAAAGCGATCGCGCGTACCCGTGAAAATAATTCGAAGAACGAATATGTGAATGTAGCAGAGGTACCGGTTTAAGAGATGATGTTGGTGCTATGAGAAGTTATTGGTCAATGATCTTTCTCAGGGCCCTGGCAATCTGGCAATCTCGGATCATATTCACCTTTTAAAATTACATGCATGGAACCATTTCACGTTTTTCTTTGCCTCTTCTCATCGTTTTCGTTCCCTTCCTCGCCGCTTTTTTTCTCTCTTTCTCTTTCTCTCTCTCTCTCTCTCTCTCTCTTCTTCCGAAAAGTTTCGATTACACACCGAATAAGTTATTAACTTGTTCCTCATTTATTTACACCGCGATAAGCAGTTTTGCATTGTAGATCTTTTATAAGTAAAAAAATTTAGATATTAATTTCTGGATGTGTTTATCTAATCTGCGCATGGAATGCGGTCCGGTGTCGGACGCGGACGGGGAGATGAAAGCCTCCGAGATAAAGGAGGCGGACCGAGCTGTGGCGGGGGTTCGAAAGGATACGGGCGCCCGGCGGAAGGAAACGCCGGAGAAAGGGATAAAGACGGCCGTGAAATATGAAGAGCGACGATTGGTAAATTTCGAGATTCCTCCGCTTCGGTATCGGTTCGGTGAGACTGGAGAAGGCATTCGGACGGAGAGAGAGAGAGAGAGAGAGACGGAGAGAGCAAAATGGGGGAAGCGACGCGAGGGAGAGAGAAGGAACGTGAATGATGAACTTGATTCTGCGCCTGCGCTCCGCGTTAACCTTGACTCTTAACGAGACACAAGAAAATTATACTTGAAATCAACATTTTATTCTTTAATTTTCATGACTAATCAATGCTGCCATTTTATATTTCTCCCGGGGCCTCCCTTCTCTCGAGGCCCCTTCCTTTCTCCTCCGCCCGGAATCGAGGAAAACCGGAAGCGGCCGCAGGGAATGCCCTCGAAATTTAACTCGCATCCGCCGTATGGGCGATCGCCCACGAACCTTTCCTCAACCTTCGACTCGTGCCTTACCCTTGACTCCTCGGGCTGACGTTCCACCGAAAAGGCGGAATCCGTTCGGGGTGGATTGAAGGTTTATCGCGTAGGACGAGGTCCTCCGTTTCCGAAAACTCGGCGACGCCAACGATTGGCCCTTAATGAAACATTTTCAAAGTTATTTTTCAGGTTGCTTTCCCGACGATCGCCTTGCTTACCGCTTGCATTTACTTTTCACCCAAGGCATTTGATGCATGCAACAATTTATCACTCCCGATGGACCATTTTTAATATGTTAATAGTCGTTTGGTGTACTGAATGGTATAGGAGAGTGCGAAGAAAAGTTAACATTCGTCTGAACAAATTAAATTAGGAGTTGCATTGTGTGAAGAAAGTTCCAATTGAGGCCGGGGACCGTTGAGCAATGGCGACGATCGCACTTCCCCGGCAAGGACGGAGCTTTGACAAAAGCTTCGGAAAAGCCCAGAACCGAAATTCGAATCGTTTCGGGGGGGGGGGGGCGGAATGGATCCGAATCGGAACAGAAAGCGAGGGACGTTCGAAACGCCGACGAGAAAAAGCGAGGACAGGGTCGAGGGACGCTCGGCGTCGTCCGGATGGAGAAATGTGAAGCAAATTGGGTACCGTTTCCGTGCTGTCAAATTGCACTTCCTCGGCCCGCGACAAAAGAATCTCCTGGCGACGATGACGACAGCAAGAAGCGAATTCCTGACACCGTTCAAAAAAAAAAAAAAACGGTCGAAATCCTCGCTGTTCCCAACCGGAAAACGGTTCGACCTTCGTCCTCGGTGTCGGACCTTCGGAGACGAAGCCGCGCGATCGACTTCCGCCGGGGGCAAACCACCAGAATTTTCGATAGCTGAGCCGGAGACAGGAAAAATCCGGGCCGAGTCCCGAAAAACATTCCGGGCGCGAAAGTTTCTTCGTCTGTTGGCGCTCGCCCCCTCGACGAGATGCATTTGGTTGCCGAAACAATTTTAAATTTTCATCCCTCCCGGGGAACCTCTGGGGTCAGCAACATTCCGGATCCTTGAAACCTTTCGGATATAAACTTCCCCAGTCAATTCAAATGAAAATCCAAAGCCATCTGCTTGGAAGAGAAAAAAAAACCCAAGTTACCGGCGCTCGACGGTCGAATGAGCCGCAGCGGCTGCAGCTTCAGCAGACGCAGACTTTCCTCTCGCGGCAGAGTTCCCGGCGCTACGCGTCCGCAAACATCAACGATGCGGTGCCGAAATTTTTTCCCCCAATCTCCGCTTACGCCGGGTTCGAATGCAAGATTGAGCTGTCGGTTTTCGGACAATCGGATAAGCTCGAGGTGAGGAGGACAAAACCGCAGGTCTGGCAAAAGTTCCGGCAGATGCAGTCACGGCCTCCGGGGGGGAGAAGTCCTCCCGGATACCGTCGTCGGGACAACTCGCGGAGGCGGACGTGCTTCCGGAGTCAACCTCGGAAGGCTGTGGTCTTCGCGAGCTTCCCGGAAAAAAAAAATCCGTTACTGGTCCCAAAGGCGTCACCCAATACCGTTCGCGGGACACCTGCAAAAGTCCTTAGACAACCAAATCTGAAACAATGACTCTATTTAAAACATGGGAAACAGCTGATGCAACAACACGTTACTCATCCAGTAATAATTCATGGGAATGATGAAAGTGCAAACGGATACCCGAGATAGCTGACGGAGGTGGCAAAGTTCCCCGTACCGGGGAAAACCAAGCCCGGTCTGAATCACCCGGGTACCTCGAACGAAAACTGCCGGACGATCGGGTATCGGGGCTGCGGGAGGGGGGAGGGGGTAGAAGCGGGCGCACGCGGAGAAGGCGCTGCCGTGCGCTGTCGCTTCCACGAGCCGGAAAATCCGAAGGACCGCTTTTTGCGTCGATACCGATCTAATCTTATCTGTCCGCAGAACGACAAAGGAGACGACGGCAAAGGTCGCCCGCGGACGTGCGAGAGAAAAGCTCGGACTTACATTGGGTTCGTCGTGTTCCAATGGACGTAAAAGGACTTTGTGCAGTTGCTGCCGTTGGACAGCAGCAACGTCTCCAGGCACACCAGCATCACCAGTGACAGCAGGGACGACGGCGGGGCCGACGCGAGCGTCGCCGCCGCCCTCTTGGTCCTGGTCCTGGAGCTCCTGCAGCTTCCGTGCCTCGTCCTCGAGAATCCAACGGGTCCCAATTTGAAAATCGGCCCAAATCCAAAGGCCATGTTTGACCACAACCACTTGTCACACACTTTTCCCGATCGATTGCGTTACGTGAAAATCGGCAATTTCCATTTTGCATTATTTTTTTTTATTTCAATTTCTTCTTCATATCACTTCGGGGAGGGGCGGGAGGGGAGGGACGGAAATGGCCGAGGAAAAGGTAAAAATGGTAAAACGGACGTTCTTCGGCCCCGCGGTTCACCCGACGAATCTCGAAGGCATTTTCTCGGACGATGCCTGCTTGTTTTTTTCTCTTCTACTCCGCGCTCATCTTCCGCGCGAACCGACCTGGCTTTTTCACTGTATCCCTCGCCGCGGCAAACTCCCCGTTCGAATAGGTGAGGTCAAGCGGTCGACCAGCCCGGCTGTCGGTGAAAAATGCTAAGGCCCGAGTGTACCAAATCAAATTTCGGAAACGGAAAAAAAACCCGCCATCCGCACCGGCGAGGTAGCAGCGCAGAAACTAAGAACTGACCATGGATCCCGTCGTAAACGTCTTTTCCGACCGTGCTAACTATGCGAGGTCTGTCGTTGGTCGTAAGAACTAAAACCGACGTTACGTTCACCGCGCGGGAAACGACAAAAGAGGACATGTGGATGCGCGCTCGAGTCGGTTAGTGCGTTTCGCGGGGAAGCCCTCGCTCGCTCCGAACTCCCCCGCACTATTCTCACACCGTGTCAGCTCCCTCGTCCCGATTCACTTTCCTCCCGAACCGTCGTTAATTAGCAATTAATTTGCTTAACCGTAACAAATTCGGTTTCTCGGGATGAGGCGTCGCGGCGTTCCGGAGCTGCGATTTCCGGCGACGCGGTATTTCGCGGGCCGCGTAAAATTTCCTTGGGTGACCTTGAGCCGTCTCTTTGATTCCAGGTTGCCGGTGCTTCCGCAAGGAGGGACACCATCGGTGAAAATTCTCGAGGGTTGACGCAACTTCCGGAGCGGCCGACGCCTGTGTATGGTAAACGTTTGTTGCTTGAACCTCGGAGGCTGCGTCACAGAGTCGAAACTTTCAAACGTTCGGGTTCTTCCCCTTTCTGCCCTTTGGATTTCCGCTATCGGGCCTTCTCCCGGGCCTCTTTTACCTTCCGGCTGCCGTCGCCTGGCCGTGGTTCCTGATCGTCGTCCGGTGTCTCCGACGGATTCCTGCTTCCTCGGATGCTTCTCGCCACCTTATCCGCCCCGGATTGTCCCGTGGCATCGTTTCCATTCCCGAACCAAAATCCTTCGGGTTTTTGCCTTTTCCGACGATGAAGGCGGAGTTTATGATTTCGTCCCGTTCCCGGTTTTAGCTTATTTGATAACTTTTTATTGTGTCACGCAGACTGTTTTGGGTTTATGTATGCCATTATTTTATCCGTATAATTTGGTTTAACTCATTATCTATCACGTCTATTATATGTTCTAATGTTTCCAGTTTTACCTTCTAACTTCCCTTTCTCTCCCTTTTATAGCCTTTTTATTTTAACGTAATTGTCATTGTTCGTCTTTTATCGACCACGTTTTGCTCTGCCCCGCCGGATCCGATCCATCCCCGGCCTTTTCCCCATCTTTGGCCCCGGTCATGGCTCTTGGAAGCGAGGAGATCGCATTTTGACAGTTTTCCCGGTTCGCTTCAAGCTTAATGGATCCCGAGGAAGGTGACGAGGCGCCAATCGCGGAACCGCAAAAACCGCGTAAACGCATTGGGATCTCGATCGGGTTAGGTTAGGTGTGCTGCTGGAACCCGCGGGTAAGTGCTTACGTGCGAAAACGTGCGTTTTTTTTTCTTTTCTGGCCGGTGCCCGACACCCCGAAGCTTCTGGACGAATTTTCGGTTTCGCGGGAGTCAGTCGGGGGATTCGCGGAAAGCTCCAGCAGGACCGGCCGTGCTCCTGGCCCACCGACTTCGCAGAGCCGCGACCAGGTATCGAGTTTCGAATATTCAGTTACCGCGGAGATATAAAGTGAGCGAATGAAACCGAACATCGGCTTTTCAGTTGCAGCAGCAAGGTGATTCCGCTGTTGGCCGGCATCGATTGTTTTCAGTCGCAAAAGCGGGGACTGTCCGCAGGTCGGGGGTGCTCGACGGCGCTTTTCCAAAAAAAAAAAAATTTCGGACCGCGCTCTTTTGGGTTGTCGGAACGGGTTCGCTGCTCCAGCTGTTTGCCTTCTCCGGTTCGCATTCCCGCATTTTAGATCCTTCGGGTTCTCGGGATAACGACCGACTGCATGCGTGCGGCAAAGTGACCCGGTTAACTGCGAGAGAAGCTTAAAAGTAGAATAGGCGAAAAAGAGCCTAGATGCATGCATCGTTCTTGAGGTCACTCCTGCTGATGCCACGATTCTTTATGTTAATTCTGACAGGTAGTCTTCCTTGACTTTTTTTTTTTTTCTTCTTTTTTTTGCTGTTTTGGTGCTTTCGCGATCTTCGTTTCGCTCCGGTTGCGCGGGATTCGAGCGTTTGGGCCCTCTCCCAGCGAAGAGGTTCGGAAATTCGTCCGGCTGCCTTGGGGGAAGCGGAAGGAACGTCTCGCGGTCGCGGCTGCGAAGACTTCGGGTGCATCGCCGGTCGTTCCTCAATTGCCTTGGTGTAATTATGAAGAATTGTTGGAACCACGTTTCCTTCGATAACTTGATAGTTCTCGAATCAATTCAGTTGATTTATTGACGATTAAAAATGATTAATCGAATGGTATTAAACTGGTTGCCTCGTCTTCTGGGCCCGGGATGTGTTGGTTCTTCGTACGAATGAGGCCCCGGCCTTAATTATCGATGATTAGAATTTATGTTGGTATAATGACTATTAAGAGTAAAACTTTATTTTTTCCCTCAGCGTCCCATCATATTAGATTGCTATCGGGAGCACGAGTGAAGTTTTGCCCACCGAGGGTCGGCGCCTCGGGAAAAACCTTTCCTTCGGTCCTTCCGTCCGCAGGCTCCCGGCGCGTTCCCCCCCCCCCCCCCGCAGCATGCGGGGGAAACGCGGAGACGCCCGCGGAATCCGCGGCTCCCACGGCATTGGAGTTGATTCACACGATTGGCATTTCCTCGTGTGACGCGCTTTGCTTTCGACGTAAGCCGACCACCGGAGCGGCACAAAACCGCGTGCGATACCTGAAATTTTTCTGCTCGAATTTCGGATGCGACGCGCTATCGTCGCGCGTTTATTTGCGCGCGGAAGAGCCGCGAACGCTCAGGTTGAATCAAAGTTCGGGATTTTCCCGGGGAAATTTTTCCATCGGCAGCGTCATTTCGGACGAGGGGAGAACGTGCTTCGGCGGAAAATTGTTCCGCTCGCGCGCCCCCCCGCGCGCAAAAAAAAAAACACCGGAAAAATTCCTCATTTACATCTGAAAACGAAAAGCGTTTTTAAATAATTTCCCCCAATTCCAGTGAGGCGTTCGAACCGAGAAAAAGCGCCCGAAACTGCGGCCCAAAAGTTGGCACTACGCGTTCCATAATAACTGCGGAGTAATTTTTTTTATTATTGGATAAATAAACTCGATTAAGTTGATCTGTAGAAATTTTTTCGCCTCATTTTCTCAGGCGAAACAACCATAAAGAACTGGTACCACTTTATTACGGTTATAAAGAACCCGGTATCAAAACGCTTTATTTCTCAATGAACAAAAGAATTATTTCTCGTGCGATGGAAAGAAACCCGCTGGAACATCAAAAAATTTTATCTGATCCGCTGAAAATTTCAAATCCACGCTGCGAACGCATCCGCGAAACCGTTCGTCTTTGCCGGGATTGACGGAAGCGGAGAGAGATCGCCGCTACGCCTTTCCGGGACGACAGCGGAGTCAAATCCCTGCGGATGACACCGAAATCGGCGGAAAAGTCCAACCGAGCTCGCCCGTGCAGTGTGCCAAACCAATTTGCATACATTTTACATAATTAATATTGCCTAATCCAAACTGTCATAATATAAATATCCCGTGCACTCCATATACTTAGTTCTAAGCGTATTATGTGAATTTTATTATGCTGCTATCATAAAATCTGGATTATTTATATAAACAATTAGCGTGAAATCCATATTATGTCTTTTTTCCCCTACGTGCCCGGCTTTCAGGGGCGTTTTCAGCCGTTTGCGTGCCCTCGCGGGGACCGGGCGAATCCCGCCGGCGTCGAAGTCGAGTGCCCGGGACGACCGACCGGAAACCGGGACGCGGTCCCTCCCCTCGACTCGGGGGAGGGGGGAGGGTGCCTTTCCGGTCAAATAACGTTTAACGAAGTGCGACCGGGGCCCGAGCGAATGGGATAATGCATGAGAACCACGAACGTGAAACCCGTACCCGATCGGTACTTAAACGACGCGGCCTAATCGAAATCTCACACGACTTCAAAAGTTTTGCCGTCGATGAGGTCGGCAAAGGTCAGGCTAACCAGGTACTTTCCAATTAGCTGCATCGCCCTCGGTACCCGGGCCATTTGTGAATCGGGAAACAATGTTATTTCCACTCGTGATGCCTCCCCGCCGCTCCAGCGGCTCCTCCGCGGCCCCGAGAGCTCCGCTCGACGCTCCCTTTTTCGGAGCCTTTCCCCCATTTTTCCCCCGGGAATAAATAACGAAAATATTCCAATGAGATAACTTCATTTGAATGAGATTTCAATAAATTCTCCCGCCTCCCGCTCGATAAGATGCCGCGAACCCATTTGCAACCCCCCGCGGTTCCACCCGGTGCCCCGGACGCGGAGCAGCAGGGGGTGGAAAATCGTCGATTTCATCCCCTGGAGAAGGCATCGGAAACGAACCCGTCTCGGCGGTCGAAACCCGGGCGGAGAATTGACCCCGCGCCACCAGCGGCGACGCTAAAGAACCAGTGACGTCATAGCGGGAAACGGCTTTCCCGCAGGCAAAACCCGCGGAGGATCTTCCGCCAAAGAGCGAGCGTTTCGGGCATTTTTTCCCACGTGGCCGACTCCGCCTCTGTCCCCGGGAAAGAAGACCCTCGACCCGGTCCTGCTTCGAATTCACTACACGTATTTAACAGTTAATTTTCTCTTCCGTCGGGGGGGGGGGGG
>JAOWBB010006641.1:0-21075 GCA_028565995.1 Ricinus marginatus
TTTAAATTTCCCGTTCGCGGGAAATTTAATGTCCGAAATCGTGGAGGGGGGGGGGGGGGAATTACCGTATCGAACATCAGCGATCGTGGCATTTTTCAAAATACCCAAACTAGGGAATTATTAAAACAAAGGCTTGATTACCCTTAAACCTTTTTGATGGATGTGGAAGGGGACAATGGCACAAAAGACTAGAAAATTCAGATTTTCAGGCGAACAATATACGTGGGAAAACCAATATAAAAGAGGGAGGAGTTTTATGTTTTTAATTTGAAAGAAGTATGGCGGCTTCTGCACTGTCGCCGAGATTGAAATGCTGGGAGTTCTGATACACGAAAATGAAAATAATATACATTTATTTAAAAAAAAAAATGAACTGAAAGATATATAAATCTAGAAAAATGCACAGAATTCAAGAAAATGCCTATCTTTCGGGCTTTTTTCTAATAACTCGTTTTGATGATATCCGGTTTCTCATAGCTGAGATCCCACCCCAAATATTAAAGGGTCACAGTTTAAAGTGATCGAATACTTATTGTGAAACAGCCACAACAAATGATGTAACTACCTCCTGTATATCTACATTCGAGCAACTCGGCCTGGTCACCGCGCTTTTAGTCACCGAACAAATATTTTTCGCGTATGACCTTATCGATTTCCCGGACTATTTGCTGTTGGTAACTTTCAGATTTGTAACGTTATGTAACGAAAATTTTTGTAAGAAAGGTTCTTATTTTGCACAAATCTTTCATTTGAGGTCGATCTCAAGCTGCCTGCGTTCCATTTTCGAACACTGGATGATAGTCGATTAGCCGTTCTTTTTCGGGCAAAAAATTCCGCTGTGGGCATCCTAATTTTCAGGAGATGAAAATTTTATTTGATTCAGAATATTTTAAAGAAACGCATAATAGCACTGCTTATCCGGCGCTGGAAAGCAGTTTCGGGATTGCAGAAACAAAACGGGAAGCAGCACAACGCTTCCCGCCCGATTATCTCATTCCGGGAGATGAATTTTCTCTCATATCAAATGGGATTCCTCTTTTTGAAAATCAATAAGTCGGCGGAGCTGAAATACCCTCCATCGAATACAATTACAAAACAGCCTTATTTCCTTTGTTCCGCCTTCTTCTATATCCGTTTTCACCGAAATCGCCACTCTCCTCTTATATATTTTTTTCCACGGATGGATGGAATGCATCAGATTTTCCTTATTCGGCATTAATTTTTCAACATAGAACTGAATGAAATTTAATATTTGACAAAAAATCTTACGGGTCTTTTTGCTTCATTTCTGTTTGAATCGTTATGACCTAAGAAATTTCGATTAGTATATTCGATAATTTATAACACATAACATGGGCAAATTTTTCTGATTTGAAGAAAAAATCTTGAAAAAGTGAGAAAAAATTCTTTTAAAGATATTTAAATGTTAAATATCATAATTAATCAATTTATCCTTTGAATGAGGTCATACATAGTCAATATGGAAGCCAGTTGTCAATGTTAAAAATATTTAACATTATAAAAAAATTCTATTTCAATTTTAGTACGACAAGTATAATGTGAAAGATAGCTAAGCTTTCGGGAATAATAATTTTCGCCGAACAATTATCTTCAACTAAAAAGTAGAATATTTTTTTCTGTATTTCGTTTCTAAAGATAAAAAATTAGCGGATATGATATGTTGATGGTATTTAATCAAATTTTATGAAAACTGTAACACTTTAAACACAAAGTGAATAATAGTTAATGTAACCTTTAATAATAGTAAATATAGATAAGTTGTATGTGAAAAAATCCAGATAAAGCTAATGCTTCTAATTATGTAAAATATAACCAGCAAAATATATTTGCCAACTATGGAAAATATAAAAATATTTTCCACAATGCAGTCTGTTAAATTTAATAAGGGCAATGAGGAATATTAGAAAGGCTATCATTGCAATTATCCGCATATATAGTTAAAAATAAATTGGAAATAGAACTGTAGGTAATTACACATTATTGAAATACTAAAAAAATAAAATTAAATTAAATTAAAAAGATTTTTTTTCTTAAGAAAATATAAAATTAAATGTCAGAATAAGATTTCCAAAAATACTGAAACATATGCCAGAGAAATATATAAAACAGATAGAAATGAAAATTTTTAATATAATAAATCAAAAATAATATATGGTCATGAAAAACATGAAGATAATATAATTATCTTCATTCATAAATGATTCTTGCGAGAAAACTTTTCAAATAAAAAGCAGGAGAATAAAATTTATTCGGTTTTCATGAAATTAAAAAACAGATGTCAGGATTAGAGATGACTTAAAGCAGACACCACCGGTTCGTGTCTCTCCTGAGGTTGTCTGTGGGTCACTATCCGTAAATAAATAAAAAATTATAATTAAATTTTAAAATTAAACCTTAATTAACAAGAAATAATCATGTTTTTAATCTCTATATTAACCCTTACTTATTGGGACATATATATTTATAAAAGTTAAGAAAATAAACTGTTTTTTTTCTTATACTTTTCGTATATGGCGTTTAACAATTTAAATTTAATACAGATCTTTAAATTTGTTAAGGAAGCCAAAAACTAACATAAAGAGGGATGAAGAAAAAGGATGATAAGTTTTGAAGACAATTTTTAAAAACTGAAGGAGATAAAAACTTTTGATACAAGAGGATATCTATTCGATTCGATATTCATATTCATCGGCTGAATGTTATATTAAATTTACGTAAATAAGAATTAATGAGCACTAATGCGACGATAACGAATAAAAAACATTAAAATAAAATATTATTGAACATTATGTATAACAATATTTGACTGTTCAATTCTGAATTTCCAAAAATGTAAAATCAAGTACGTAATACTCACGCTTCGCAATAAGGATCTTTATTAAATCCTTTGTAATTCCTCATATTGAGGGTCATCTGACATACTTGACATTTGAAGCATTGTTTATGCCATATCTGAAACAAAAAAAGCGTCAAACAATATATAATCGAATCACATGAACTAATGTTAGAACCATACATAAAAATCTTACTGTTAAAAATTACTAATGCTATTTGCACCAATTACATTTAGTATGTAATTAAAAATTTTCAAGCATTAATGATTTTAAAAAAATTATTAATAAATAAGATTTATATATGTAAATTAAATTAGTTCTTAAGGCGTACGCTTCAGCGATTGTGAAAAAAATACATCAGTATAATTCTAGATTTTGAATGTTCCAAAATTAGCCTAATTAACAATTTTCCGATCAGACAACAATACAAAATATATGTATTTGCCTCGAAAAAATGTTAATTTTACCTTCCCTATGTAAAAATGAACAAAAAAAATTGAAAAAAAAACGAAAAAACACTATTCGTTTATGCTCCAATCTATGGATAAATCTACAAAGTATAGTTTGCAGATCGGCGTCAGGGTCTTTCTAAAGCAGATATTGCCTTAGTGATACTTTAAAATGTGCACCAATACACCGACTGGTGATAAAATACCAGTGAAAAAGTTAAAATAATTATTCAGACTGAAATGGACTCCTTTAAAAATTGCAAAAGTTTTAGTTTCAAGGTTAAACAAAAAATATTCCTTGGTGTTTATATATATATATAAACAAATACATATATATATTATGTTTAGAGAAGTTCGATTCTTTTCACCATTTAATGTTTATTGCAGAATCGTTACATTTTTTTTTCACGTGAGCTGCCGACAATACATAACTTACTAGAAAAAATAGGGAAAAAATTACTTCGACATTGATGGAACCTATTTCGTAATAGATACTTTCCTTTTTGAAAATGTGTTTTTTGTCATCGTATTTCTTTTTTTACATTCTCATCTTTTAATAGATGTGAAACAATCACTGAGTCGCTTATACGATAATTTTAACTTTATTAAAGCAATTTAAAGGAATTTATCCTCTAAAATTTTAAATAATGGCTACGCTCCCAAGGTAATTCATTTCAATTGCATTCAAAGTCTGAATCTAAACAAGCCAGAATTTTTTTTTTAATTTTTCAACTACTTCCACATTCATACAGTTAATCTTGAAAAGCTCACACCAATTGTAACTCCCCTTCACAATTGATTCTGAAATACTATTAGTTTAACCGTTAACCTTCTCTCTTTGTTAGCTACAAAAAACTTCATCCATCAAGATGTTCTAATAAATATCCTTAAAAACCAAGACGCTCCTGCAATGTTTCCAAACCCCTCATGAAAAAAACCCAAATTCCCGTTACAGAAATCTACAAAAATGTTTTGCATTTATAGGAGATCTGATGGCTAATGTTCATTTTAAAAAACTTCTGTCTCTTCGTTTAAAAATCGGACCGTAAGAAGGATATATTACAGGGTACGAGATGTTTTATTAGAAAACATTAGAATTTCTTTATGATTCCAATTTAAAAATTCAATTTTGCGTCAACGCCATGAATGTGATTAATGAAAGTAATGGCGATGGTTGGTCTAATGCAGCATAAGGTTGCATTTCTGACAAGGAAAAATTTTAAAATACAAATTGAGAAAATCAATCAACATTTTAGATTCGCGTTTTATATCGAAAACGACATTGTCTTCGGGTTTTCATCCTTATCTGTTGACTATCAATCATTGGTCTCGTGTACACTGTTATCTGCCACATGTTCATGCATTAAATGTACGTTTTAGCTATTCTCAGAGCGGCTGCTCATATTTCATAACTATTACAGCACTTGACATCTTATAACAATATTTCATAGTGAAAAGATGAGATAACATACAGCATTGTGAAATTTTTTCCTCCAAATTTTTTATTGAATTATTTATTTTGTACATGGTAAGAAAAAATTTTTCTTAAACGATCCTTACTTAATTTTTATACACACTATATAATATGTGTACATTTTTTAAAAAGCCATTTCCATTCTCAATGAAAAGCATGTAGTCTTAACAATCGATTACGTTCTTTATATCCAACCTTATCCAAATATTTCAATATTCAAAATACTGTTACAACTTTCCTTTTTCCCTTTCATATGGAACATAACAATGATTTTTCATCAAGTTGCGTTATGCTTTATCTTAATGGGAGAGTGCAGCATTTTATTGAATTTTTCTTACAACCTTATCATGTAGTTCATGCTTTTATTTGTTTTTCATCACTTCTATGACGTAAGGTAAATATTAAATAAACTTTCCTTCTAAATAATTTTCACCAAAATTATAATTTCTCTTTTTTCTCAATTTTAGTTAAGGTTAGTATTTCGATCATGAAGGCGGCCGCATAAGGAGTGTAACGATTATGTGCTTGATTATTCTCAATAATCACATCATGCTCAACCTTTGCTACTTCATGAAAAATCTCTTGGTGAAATTACAATTTTCGCATACATTTTCTTAAATGATTCGAAAAATTTACCAATAAAATACTACTACCAAAATCATCATCTATTATTTATGGTATGATATCGAACTGATTCACGACATAAATTGAGTTAAATGCATAAACAACTTAAAACCTGAAGTGAAAAAGATTCGAGTAAAATTTCACTTTCACAATTATTTATGTATTTAAGTGCAGTGGTTTTTAAATTTTATTTATAGATATATATTTATAAAGCTTTAATATCGACTAACCATTTTTTTAAAATAAATTACTGTTCTAAAGAATAATAATAAAAAATCAAAATTTTAATATATGAAAGTTATATTTTTTCATTAATTTTGTAAAATATTTATTAAATAATACTTCAGAGTTTACATTTCATGAATATCATTTACGACTTAGATATATAAACTGTAATAAAATGTAGTAACCCTTATTTTTTATTCTATAATCACATTTCATAACTGATGAACGAAATGCGGAAGAAGTAAATATTTTAAAAATGATTAAACTAAAGCCACCTGGGTTCGGGGGCGTCAAGATGGCCGCGGTCACGGGGTTGGCACTCCTGATGATGTTAATGCGTTTTATAGTACAGGATAAAAAATAAATTATCATATTTCATTGTGTGAATTTTTTTCTTTACTTTTTAAAAACTCTTTAGCCAAAATTCAAATGCAAAGAAAAATGCTGATATGAGAAAAAAATAAACGTCAATGTCTCGTTAATTGTTGGTTTTAATTCAACATGCTGCTTTATTCCATCAAAAAAATTTGGATCTGATATTAAATTCGCTGCCAAATTCCCTTTAAAAATTTACAGGATAATGTACACATGAAAATATGACAGCCTTGAATCTAATTTTACATCTCCAAATGGATTCATCAGTTATAATCAAAATCTTTTTTAAATCCAAAATTATAATCATCGATTCATATTTAAAAAAGAATCATTGAGTGAAATAATCAATCGTACATTGCATGAGGAAGAGAAATTGAATCGCTTTCATAGTTGAAAAATTTATGAAGAGCCATTAGTACACTTTCACTGGATAGAAAATTATTTTTTTCTCCTTTAAAAACAGTTACAAATGATAATTTATCCAATTATAGATTTTCCTAAAGTCTTTTTAACACTATCTAGCATCAAATTTTATTTTGACATTAAAAAAAAAAAATAACTGAAATATTCCACATAATGGCGGCGGATACAGAAAAACCGACGAAAAACTGTATGTACTAAATGGGTCTCAAAAGATAAATGTCTCCACGAAATATTTCTCTAGTGACTTAAATCTCACATTTTAAACCAACATCAAAAAATTAAACCACCATGATCATCCTCACCCTTTCAAATTTTTAACCAATAGGGAATGAAGTCTATTTAAGTTTTTATTGTTCACTAGGATAGGAATAATTTATGCAATAATATCAATTGGAATTTTAGGATTCATTGCTTGAGCTCATCATATGTTTACTGTAGATATAGACGTTGATACACGAGCTTATTTCACTTCAGCTACTACTTTAGAATCGAATATTTTTATCTTGGAAACATTGTTTCATGGAATAAAAACTACACAAAAATGCCAATCTCTGAGCAATTTTCCACTAAAAATACATAATAACTGCCGTTGATTTTATTAAAATTTTTCCGTAAAATATATCCCATCAATACTCCAATTCAATAATTTTATTTTGCAATATTTAATTGCTTTTATTCAGTTTCAAGTCATTAAATAATTCTTACATCCCATAATGATGTCTGATTTCTTCTGCCCCCCTAAAAATTATTCACCTTAAAATTTAATATTTCTTTAAAGCTAATACATCTTAGACCTATAGCCTTGATGAATTCATACTTGACAGAAGCTTTCAAATTGTATATTATAAAAAAAGAACTTAATTTTTAAGTAAGTTCACAAAAATTATCTAATAATACCTCCACCTTGCATTCAGGAACAAAATGAGACCGAAGGGATCTTTAAATAGGTTTTTTATGGACTAATTAATGTTATATAAAGGCGTTATTTTGTTTTAATATTTTTCCATTTTCACATTTCTCCAATAAACACATAAATATTTAATATAAATTCTACATTGTATAAATAATAACGAACTAAACTTGTATTCTATTCAAGGTCCTTAAATTTTATAGAATAGAACAAAGCACATAAAGGAAAGTTTTACGCTAAAAAATAAATTTTGGATGCTTCAATATAAATACAAACCATAAAATCAAAAATAAAATTCATGTTTTTTGTAAGGAAAAGACAATTATAATGATGTTTAACAATTTACATTTTCTCTTCTCCGTAACCATGTCATAATATCTAAAATGATTATATTCTAGATTCTGAGTTCAGGCTAGTTTAAAACACAATTAACTTTAAAAAATCTGCAAAATTTTAAAAATAATCTGCTGGAAGTTTGATCTCATTATCTTTTTACAATATAACGATTGAATTTCAAAATCATATTGCCTTCAATGATATTCTGCATAATGAGAAAATCGGGAAAGCATAAAAAAAATTAATTTGTATATATTGAAAATCCAATGGATAATGAGCAATTAAAAATATGATTTTTTTTGTTTAAACTTTCATATCATGTAATAAAATATAAAGTTTTAATATTATAATTATCGATGGTCACTGATTTTTTTCAATTAAAAATCAGTTTTAAATAATCCAATTAAATTTGGATTTTCATGCTGGTCTCCGTTTTTGCACATTTATGGGAAAATACATTTTAATTTTTCGTTTTTGTTCATGTCATTTGATGAAAAGAGCGGACGCTTCTCAGTTATGAGCAGTTGGCCCCGCCTTAGCGATAATCAGTACTGTTTTAAAGAGGCCACTTCCTATCCAAAAATTTTCTGCTTTTATTTTTTTATTCTTAGTTATAACCACTCACTTAGTTCAAATGGTTTTTTGCATCCATAGAATCTCTGCACTCTATTATACCGTTTAATGTTATCGTTTCTCAATAGTTGTACGTGCAATTGGAGAGAATAGAATGCAACAATAATTTGGTCAGTAGCCATACATTTTTCATAATTTTATTCCATAAATCAAGGAGTTTGAATTTTATAAGAGAAACCAGACACATCATAAAGTCTATTTAATTCATTATCATGTAACTTTTTCAATTTTATTTCATTCACCTTGATTGATATCAAGTACAACCTTAATTTCTAAAGGATAATATTAACACATTTCTGAATCAATAAAAAAATCTAATATTATTTTAATTCTCAAAATACTAACTTATTCAAACAAATAATTTTAAAATAACTAAAAATTAATAATAATCACTTTCATTGCCCAAATTTTCAATATAAATTATAAAAATATATTATCTGCTTCAGCTGCAAACTTTTAATATTCAAATTACATTAATAAAGTAATTTTGAATTATATTTTTACTAGGTAATGAATCAATCTCAAAATAATAGTTGTTAACATTGAATAATAATATACTGATTTTAATAATACAATATAAATTACAGAATTTAATTTCTAACCTTCATTTGTAAGAGAGTAAAAATTTTATTAGTGACAAGTAAAATTTAATATTTTTTTATTGATTCAAAAGTGTCTTATGATTTACAATTACACAAAGCTTTTAAAAAATTCTTTGTAATCTAGCTGGAAATTAAATAATTTTACTAATAATAATTGATTAAACTTTAAGTTTAATAACAAATTAATTCCATGTCTATAATTGGATCATTCCTTTTAAAAAAAAACCGATTAAATGGCTTTCATAGAAATCTATCATAAAGATTATTAGCAACAGGTGCTGTTATAAAATAATAATAATAATAATAATAATAATAATAATAATAATAATAATAATAATAATAATAATAAAGAAAGTAAGAACTACTGTTATGGCATCAAATGTACCAATAAATTCAAATGTTGAAACTATCGTAAAAGTAAAAATTTTCAGAGACGAAAAGCAATTAAAAAATTTACCTTGTCTAAACATTTTAGTTCCTCTATAGGATAAACGGTTTTTTCACATCTAGCGCACGTCTTCACCATTTCTAAACTAAGTTAAAACGAAGCTTTATTAATTTCTAGCACTTCTAACGTTTTAATAAAAATTTCTAGCATATATTTCAAATTAAAAAGTAGGACAACCAGACATATGAATCACCATAAAAACTTACTCTCTCTGTTCTTGCTCTACTCTTTAAGACAGTGCTGCCACCTTTTCAGATTGTGAAACAAGCGAAGCGTGATCAGAAAGTATCGATGGAAATCTCTAGGTCTTCCCTCATGTTTAAAATAATATTTTCAACATTTCATAATGTGAAAAAAACTGATTATTTTTTTAAGGTTCTCAATTATTTTCACATTGGAAGTAAGCACTTATTCCTTGCTTTAGATGAATCGATGCTGACATTAAATTACGGTCAGACTTTCTAAGTGCGTTCGTTTCATAAAAGGATCACTTGCTACCCAAATTGCCGAAACCTTCCTAATCACGCTGATTTTACACATTTAAACTAATAATTAATGTTTATAAAAAAAATTATTATATGTATTTCATACAAGTTCACATTTTACACCATTAATGATAATCAAGTGTAATGTGAAGATCTCTAAGAATTTTATTTCCTGACAGTTAAAGTTTTTGGACTTCCTTTTGTTCAGTGCTCTCACATGCGTGGGAGTATTTCTAACAACAATAAATAAATCAATTTCATAATTATTTGAAGCATATAAAAAATTAGTTCAAGTAGGAAAATTAAACAATTCTTTATTCAAAAAGATTTTATTTTTTTCATACTTGATTATAATATTAATATATTTTGAATTCAAATTTTCACAAAATCTGTTGATGATTCTTACATATAAATATTCACTTGTTTTTCTTCAGTTTTCTAAGAATATTTCCTCAGCTTTTGATCTATCGAAATAAAATAAAATGCCTCTTTTTATAACTCATTGCATAGTAAATAGAAAACTGCTTTAGGCCTAAATTTATTTTCGTTTTACCGTATTCAAAAATAATAGCATTATTGGTTCTACATAAATCTTGAATACGTACAAATGTATGTAATCGATCTTCTGAAGCTCGTGTTTTTTTCCTAAATATTAATCAGCATGGAAATAATTTAATAATTTTAAATTAAATAAAAATAGCGATAAAATTATATCTTAACTTAAGCAATTCTTCGATCCGTAATTTCTGACCAAACAAATTAATATTTATATGATTCCACTTATGATTCATCTATGCTGACTTAAAAAGCTCGACTCCAAGAGATTTGTTTTATTAAGCAGCGACCATGAAGCGATTTCTACAGTACCAAACGAGACCGAGTAAAATAAATTTCTTTTTCCTCTGTTTAAGAAGAATAAATGTAAGTCATCCCAAGACTCCCGAAGGAAGAAGAAGATGATGATGTAGAATTTTCATTCATTAAAAACTCCTTTCTCTTAAAACACCTTAAGACTTCAGTTTTAAGACATTGGAAAATTTGAGCAGACTTAGAGCCTTAACGCTCAAAATTAAGCCGATTTCCGATTTTAAAAGTAATCCTTTATTTAAAAGTATTTGACTCCACTGCTGATGTAAGTTATAAATAAAGAGGAAAAAAAAATTTATTATGAACTTCATGTGAATTACTGCTGGAACCTATTATATGCGTGAAAATGCTAATTTTACCATTCTTATTTCATGACATATATAGTTCAGATGGATGTTCATTGCACCAATGCAAAGTAAGGCAATTATAAATTCCTCAGTTCAAACTCAAAGTATTAACTTTATCCGATATTTAAAATTAGACTACATTTTCTTTAAATGCGTAAATTTTAATCTTCGAGTAATCAATTACCAATACAGAATTAAATAAAATAAAGAAAAGTGACTTAAAACCATGTTTTGAATCTTATTGGATATGTTTCAATTCAAATTCATCATTCAAAATATTAAGTAATTATTACTATTCTTATATTTTACAATTTATATTCTCTCAGCTATATCATAATTTATTGATAAAAAAATTAATTTCGCAAGAGATTATATATGACATTTATAGAGATTAAAAATCAAAATATTGCAGAAATGGTTTTGATAAAAATTTCGGATGAATATTGTATTGCAATCCGTTTGGGCTACATGCATTGGGGCCTTTTTATACATGAATGTAATCAGACTGAATAAATGTCCCTTTTGGGAAATCTGAATGGTTTTTACAAATAACTAATCTGAAGTTTGATAATCTTAAAATATAAATAGCGGCTTCAAATAATCCAGTTCTCATTATTGGACCAAGAAACTTGAAGATTTCTTTTAAATATTGCCTTTACTTTCAAGTTTTATAATTTATTACTTTTTTTAAATTTCATTTGAACTTAAAGGATTAGCTCTAAAATTAACAACACAGAACAGCCACTTTTAGTTTTCTTCCAAGGAAACTATGAATAAATGTTTTGCCAGATGAAATAATAATTAAACGACACGATGTTAAAAACCTTGAAATTAACCATATTGCTATATTGAAAGAGGCCTTACGGCAAAATCAAATACTGTGGACGATTGAGAGTTACATATTAGTACTATAATCTATTTCTGCAATAGCTATATGCGTTTTATCTTATTCAGAACAATAAATAATTTCGCAAAGGACCTATTTAACTGATGGAAAAGACAAGAGGAAACGAAATTTGGATTAAATCATTATTTCGACCTTAATTTAACCCATCAAATTTCATTGAAAATCAAATGAGCATCCATTATAACAATTATTATAAATGGCATAAAAAAGGAAAAGAATTTTTAAAACATTTTAATGATTTTTATCTGCAACACCGAATACTCTTATGTAAAATAGCATAATATAAATATACATGTTGATCTGAACCATATTCAGATGAAATTCGAACTTTGTTGCAAAAATAATTTGAAAATTCGAAATTTTTACAGGAAATTGAAAGGCTTGACTCAGTTGCGAAGCTTAAATCAATATTTTTTAAATCAGTTTGAATTTGTTTGAAAAAAATATAAAGTACTAACAAAAATCAATTGGTATTTGCTAAATGAGGGCCATGAAGTGTTTAGGCAAAAATTCTGTTATCAGTTCATTAATAACAATGAAGAGCCAAATAAGTATTCTTTAAGTCATTAGTATAAATTTACTTGACTATAGCAGATGAATAATTTTAAAGTAATTATGTTAGTGAATTCAAATTTTTAAGCTAACATTTCAATTATTCGGTTCATATATTTTAATTTTGTAACCTTATGCAAATTTGACGGTTTAATAAAGTATTTTTGAAACTATCATTAAAAATATTTCTACGAAATAGTGCATCATATAAAAATTACATACGACCCTTTTGTTTTATGCGCGAAAATTAATCCAGAAAGTTATTGGTGTTAAGACCTTTTGCTTTTTCCTTTTTTAATAATCTCGGCTCCGGATTACCGAAAGTTTCAATTTCTTCTTTGTTATCTCCAGAAAAAAAAATAAATGAAAAACTATTGACACACATTGCTTTCCGGTAGTTCAGGTTCCTTGTGCAGCGCCACACCATGTGCTTCGTAGATTCGATTCATATCTCGCGAACTATAACATAATGTTTAAATTCATTATTTTCAAGTTTTAAGTTGCGACAATATGTGAATTTTTTTTATTTTTTTTTAGGAAGAACAACGTGGCATGTGCAGAAACTTTAGGTCACGAATCCCCAGGGAATTTATATTAGGTTTATATTGGTCTCGGAAAGAAAGGATATACTCGATCCATGTATCTGATTCTTCCTTTTCCATCCGACATTATAATTAATTCTTTATAGCAAGCAGTCTAAGCTATTTCACTATCTGAGCAAAATACAAGATATTGGATCTTTTAGAAGAGGAAAATTCCTTCATTTTCTATTGCTGATAATGTCGTGTGCAAAATTTTCGTTCTCTGTAAATATTCCTCCACTATACGTCGCTTTATGATATTCTCAAAAGAAAATTACTTCTTGTTGGAAAAGATAAATTTCTTTTCGGTCTCAAATAAAATTTAATTACAATTTAAATTCCCGAAACATGTAATTAAAGAACTTTTAATGGACTAAAAAAAAAAGTTTTTTTTACAAGACTTAAATTTTTCCATTTTAAAAAAAAATTCCACTGCGAGAAGAGCTGAGCGAATTAAATAAGACAAGAGCAAACTTAACCGAATGGTTCGATTTATTATATATAAAAAATTTTATACAATAAATCTGTGCTATTGCAAAAAGACGTAGGAAATACCTTGATTATGGAAACGGTTTAACGATTTTATTGCAATATATCACCTGGAAAGAGCAGATAATTTTAGTTTCTTTATTCACTCTTAAGATGGCAGATAGTATAAATACTTTAATATGAAAATAATCTCCCTTCAAACAATCGGGAAAGACTGAAAATTGTTTCAGTCTTTGTAATTTGTATCAACAAATAAAGACATAATGTAGTGAAAAATCTGTCATGCATTCTTTTGAATTTTGCTAATACTGTAAAAGATGATATTTACGACTTGGATGATTGCAGATATAACGGAATTTAAAATTTTCACATTTTTATGAAGTTTTTTCATATTTTTTATAATTATTTCTATTTTGTTTTTTTTTTTGCTATCTGGCGGACATCTCAGCCTCTGTTCCTTGAACTCCAAATAAAAAGGCATTTTGAACCTTAGAATGTTCAAATTTTCGGCGCCACAGAGACCTTTATTCAGGTCATGGTTGCAGCATATTGCCAGGGTCACCCAAGCACCCCTGGGGCAGATTTTAATATGCTTGTATCTCGGTATGTTTCACAGGAACACCTCGATATAACACTTTATCGTAATGTAAAGTTCGCAAAATATAATTCCATAATTAAATGAAAAGGCGGAATTGATTTAGGTTAAGGTAATAAATTTAATCGTCTTTGACTGTAAAAACTAAATTATCACTTTAAGACAATGAAATTTTATTTAAATATAAATATTTATTATATATATTAAAATGGTTCATACGCATGTAAACGGTCGACATTTTATCGTTCTTACAATGTAACATTTTAAATAATGAAAGATTGAAGCTACAATATGTTAAAAAAATACTTTTCAAAATATTTATCTTGGGTTACAATACGTACTATATAATTTGTAAGATATTGCGATAGATAGACAAACTATTAATATAAAATAATCTAATCTTACCAGTCCAATTTTTTTTTGTTTTTTTTCAAAGTTTTATATAAACCATCTGGAATGTTTTCAATTTAATATTTAAAACTAACAAAAGCATATTTAAACTATGAGAGTATAATAGTATTTGCATTTTCTATCCTAGCATTTTAAATAAAAATTTTTTTTTTTTTTTTAGTAACGTACAGTTAGCTTTCATATAAGGTGATATTTACAAAGCGACTTCGATGTAACGCGATTTTGAAATTTATATTCTATATACCAGGTCATTTACACACACGTTCTACGTGCATTTATGGTTGAGAGTGTTTATTGATTTAAAAAAAAAAATCAATTTTTATTAAACTTATCAAAGAGCACTTATTCCTTTGCAACCTGAGGTGACAAAAAATTTGCAAAATATCCCAATTTTTAATAAGCGACATTTATTATTATTATTATTGTTATTATTATTATTAAAAAAGCAAATAAATAAACAAAGTGGAATAAAATAGATAAGTCCACACTTTTGCTGCTTATTTGTAAAAGAAAAACATTTTTTAGAAGGTTCATTTTATTATTATTTTATTTTTTTTAAATGTCGCCGAGTTAGAGTAAACGCGATATGCTCTCATGGTAAAATCCGCGTTATTCGAAGATCTTCGATCGAAAAAAAGGGGACACGGAAACCGGGTTATGCTCATTTATATGGATTACATAAATAATTTAAAGAAATAAAAAAAGAAAAAAAAACTCGAAACAAAGGAAATAATCAGCAAGACAAAGAAAGCTGGATTTCCTACATTCAGCTTCCCGACGAAATGGGGAAATAAAATTTAAATCGAGCGAGATATTCATTTGGATAACGCCACCTTCGATAAAGATTAAATAAATATATAAAATGAATAAAAATCAAAGAAAATGAAACGTGTAAAAAGATTTGAGTAAGAAGAAAGGAAAAAAAAAAAAAAAAAAAAAGAAAAGAAAAAAACGGACGGACGAATGCACGATCTGGATATTTTATTTTCATAAAACGAATGTAATATTACACAATCAAACAAAACGAAAGAACGTTGCCCCTGGAACCGTGATATTTTAAACATGGTCTTGCATATTATACTTGCGTTTCAAACGAGCACGTTTTCATCCGCAAAATGAAAAAGAAGAAAGAAACGAAGGAAGAAGAAGAAGAAGAAGAGGAAGAAGGAAAAGTGTATTTAGGAATGTGTATATATATATATAAATGAAAAGAGATTTTTATCCTGGTCCGATTCTCGATTTATCGACGGATTCGAAAAGTTATTTTTCATATGAAGGGCGGGGACTGCAGATGACTGATCTTTAAAAAAAAAAAAAGAAAAAAAAAAGAAAAAAAAAACAAATTCCTTCCACGAACGTATATTAATCAACCCGTTTATTTTTTGAACACGGGAATCAATTCATTGTTATTATTTCAATGCACAAAATGCTGAATGAAGCAACTGCGGATTTTCGATTCTTTTTCCCGCTGCGATTTCACAAAATTTCGAAGGAAAAAAAAAAAAGGAAAAAGAAAAAAAAATGCTTTAAATACAGAAAAATTAAGAGACAAAAAGATGTCTTGGAACGGAAAGGTGAGGGAAGGGAGGGAAAGGGGTGAGGGGAGGGAGGGGGGAAAAGAGGCGGTAGGAAGGGGAAGGGGAGAGGAGGAGGAGGAGAGGGAACCAAAATGTCGATATTATTTATTTAAATAAAGAGAATCGGGAAAAGTGTAACATTGAAAGATCAGTTCTTTTAAATATTTGTCCGTACGAAGATTTTCTGATACTGAAGGAGCATGTCTTTTCACCGCGGGTAAGTTAAACACGCGTGTTACATCCACGTTCGGGGGGGAAATCACACACGAGCCATCTCAACTCAGTCGGCGGAACTTCGGAAGGCAAGTTGCGTCCAATTCGAGGTAATCCAATTGTTCGTGGATTTGACGAAAAAGCGGTTATCGGGCCTTACGGCTGTAATTCCTGGCATTTTTTTTTCATTTAAAAAAAAAAAAAAAAAAAAAAAAAAATTCCCCCCGTCCCGCGAGCGAAAGCTTCGAATTCGTGGAATCGCTTCGGCCGTTTTTTTTTCGGGGGGGGGGAAAAGAAAAATGAAGCGAATAATTTAATTGAAAAAAATTTTTTTGGGGGGGAAAGAAAGAAAAAAAGAGAAGAAGAGGAAAAAAAAGGGGGAAAAACACAGAAGAAAAAATTAAGTAAATACGTGTTATGTGGTGCGAAAGAGGTGAAATGTAACGTAAAAAGACGTTTGGAGATGTTAATTATGAAACAAATGACAGATGGCCATTTTTATTTTTTTTGTTTTTTTTTTTTGTGAAATTGATTTGTACAAATTATCATGATGCGGTTGTTGTAATTCGATGATTCAAGACGATTCATTTATGACTTCTGTTCGCCATTGGATCGAATTCTGTTCGTATAAGGATAAATAATCACGGTTTGTAATAATAATAACAATAATAATTAATAATAATAATAATAATAATAATAATAATAATAATAATAATAATTCTTTATAATCTTATTTTAAACTCTTTCACGAGCGAATTGTTATTCTCATTTCAATATAACATGGCTGTTTACAATTCACAGGGATCTTTTTTGAAATTTTCAATCTTTATTTTTATTTGTTCACATAATCTCTTTTTTTTCCTTTTTGGCTTTTGTCAGTTTTTAATTTCTCTTTTTTCTTTCTTTGTCTTTTTATGGAAATTTCATGTTTAATTAATATCGTTACATGTCGGGTGTAAAAAAAAAAATTTTTTCCTATGTAAAACCGGAAAGTGGAGTTATGAAGGTGTTTTTGGCCTGCCATACACCAAAGAAAGTTTTATTTTACTCTTTTTTTTCCCCAATTTCTTGCTATTTCTTTGCTTTTATTTCTTTATTCTATTTCATTAAATGACAACATGAAATTTTTGTTTTTGTTTACAATTTTTTTCAAACCTTTGATAAGGGAATATGACTCAAAAATCTGATTAGCAGCAAAGTTTTTTATATTATTATTAATAATAACTGTTATTAAACATGTATTTACTTTATTTTTTATAGTTTCTGAAATGTTTAATTTTAACACAGATGTTGTTTTTTGCTCTAATTTTAATACATATTAGAATTTATACTATAAATCAAAAATATAATTTATGATCAGCCATTGGCATTGGCATCTGATTAAGTCAGTTGCATCTTTTCTTTCTGTTTCAATGATCAAATTATAATATACTATGTATATATATATATATATAGATCATTACAATTAATTAAAAGAATATTGTCTTTTAATACTACTTATCGAATTTATATTGGTTAATTTATTGACTAAAGAAATTTCTTATCAAACTTTGACCCATGATTTGAAATTATTTTTCTTCTTCATATCAAAGTTACCTATTCCTGCTTAATTTTTAACATTCATTAGATGTTGCTTGAAATACAATATATTTATTACCTTTGAATAAAATATTGGCAAGCAAAAACACTCAAATGACCTCTTAACATAGTTTATTTTGTAATCATTCTCGTTGCACATAAATCAGTCAAAAGTATTTGTAATGCCATCATTACCAAGTTGGTATTAGAAGATATGTAATTTGCATTTTAGGAAAAATTTCCAAAGTTAAAACCATTAAAAAATATCATTGGTAGCAATCTTTTTGTTTTTTAATACTTTTGATGTCAAAAAATGCATGTAAATGTGGAAAAATGTTATTAGGCTAGCATTTTAAGTGAAGAAATGAAAATATTGTTTGGTTTTGATATGCAGACATTATTAAAACATAATAATTGCATTTGCAACATACGTTATAAGGGTATGAAAAAATAGCGATGAAAAATATATATCGGATTTCTTTATCTGGGCTTCGCCTTCTGCAGCAAAATACTTTTGATTCATTTTCCTTCCCCTTTTTCCTCTTTCCACGGTATCCGTTCCCGTTTTTCTATTTTTCCCCGGAAAAGTGATTAGTTGCAAGAAATTTTTGTTTTATTTCCCTTTTTCGATTTCAAGATATTTCGAAAAAGCAATGGTTGTTAGTTTTTACATTTATTTCTCGCAGATTACGTTTTCGCGCTTGAATCCGATCATAAAGTTTTGTGGATGTGGCATTCAAATCGAATTTATTGTTAATGGAACCCTTAGTAAAAACTCGTAGCATATAAGTAAGGCATTCGGATAAAATGAATTTCAATAGCCCCTAACAGATGTTTTCCTTTGTCATTTTAACATCTGCCACAAACCCTGGACAGTTTTTATATATCTACCCCACATACCAAAAATGTACGTGTCATTTTTTTTTAAATTATTTATTTCAGCACGAATTGCATGTTAAGCTTCTGAAAATAATAATGCTTTTTTTCACAATAGGAAAAAGAGCTAGTTTAATAATTTTCAACGGTTGCAATCGATTATGCATATACATCCCCTAGTGAAATCTATGGGTTGGCAAATGATTTTTGTAGTGCTACGTTCTTATAGCTGCAAAGAGGAAGTTTTGAAAGTTTCACAAAATAGGGGTTGATAATTTTTCCCTTTCCATTATTGATTTTTTTTTTATGTGCTTAATTATTTCATAGCAAGTTTCATCTCTTTTTCATGCCGTATTTTGGGTTATATGTTACTAAAAACAATGTTTCATTTGCTGCAGTAAATAAAAGGCCATATTAACACTGCAAACATAAAAAGTGTTTTATTCATCAAATAAAGTATAATTAATTCTATCCGTCATTAATTTATAAATTTATAAAATAAAAATTGATAAAAAAATTTATCGTTAAATTAAAAAAAATCACAAATTATATATAAATGAAACATCTTAAAAGATGAAACACATCAATCTATGTAGATAATTTTCTAAAATTTATGTATATCTTCATGATGATTATCAAAGCTTATTAGGAATAAGTATAATGTTATGTAAATCGCTTTTGTATTAGAGAAAGATTTATATAAATCAATTTTATTTTTATATAGATATACACACGTGTCTGTGGGTTTACATTATCATTAAAGTATTGTCCAATATTATTTAGGTTCAAAAAACATATAACCGTATTACACAAACAGATAAAATATTGGATTTTAACAATTTACATTAACAATTAATGAAGATTATTACAATACAGTTGTTCAAATCCAAATATTGTTATCCATTTTATAAGTTGATTAATGTTATTGATATATTTTCAATTTTATATAAAAATATATATTTGTGTATTGAAGTTGTATTCAGATATCAAAAAGTCTAAAAACCAATATATAAAGAAATGAGTTTTTAATTGTTGAGATAGTGGAATAAAGGACAAAAAAAATATTGACAAATATTTAACGTAATTACTATATAAGTAGAACTTGAAATTTAATTGTTGGATTTCGTAAGCAATTTTATATATATTTTCAATGAAAATTATATTTGCCCTAATAGCATAGAACAATTTTATTTACAGTTTTTTTAATTATCATAACTACTATTTTAGATTCCTTATACAGCAAAATATATATGTTAATTTTATATGGAATCTGCATTATCTGCATAAAAGAGTGTTTATAATTGTATTACTTTGTCATGTAAGAATTGTCAGTATGAATTTCGTATATTATGAGGAGAGTGTAATATGTTAGTAACGCATTGCAATTAAAGTTTATTCACTTTAACAACATAGAGAAATTTGTTTTAATTGATCGTAAAAATTTGGATAAATGAGAAAAATTATACAAGAAAACTGTGGACAACGCAGAATGATTGCTGATTTCATCAAAATCACACCTTCAATCAAATCGTCCACGGTTTTTATATAGATGGTAAAGTTTAACTTCTTTAAATTTCGATATCAATCACCTGTAACATATAATGTTATTGTTATTTAACACAAATTTTTCATTCTTATTATGTGTGTCCTTAAAAGTTTATTCCATTACTTCATTTATCCGATTTTAAGTTACTGTCCCGCTTTAATATAACCTTTCAATCTGTCACACGCATTGCTAGTCGATATTTTTTTTTTTCAGTATTATTACAAGCTCAAATTCCTTCAGTTATTTTCAATATATAAATTTACTTTTTTTGTATATTGTTTTATTTTTATTCCCAATTTCGTACAATCAAAATCATTTAACATATGTTATATTACTGTATTTGTTTGACCTCTAATAATTTTTCTGGTTCCTAGCAAAAGTAGAAAAGAAAAGTTTTACTAAAATTTTTAAATGCAAATTGTATTAACTAACATATTTAAAACTTATTTAAAAGAATGAATGACTGAAATATTAATAGTATGTAATAAAGTGATTAAACTATATGCAGAAAGGGAATATTTAATTAAGATTCAGTAAAGATAATCATTATAATTAATTTAAAATTTCATGTCCTTTTAAATATATATTTTAAAAACTATTTTTAATACAGAAAAAGAATAATTTTTTTATTTCTCTTATAAACTTCTTTTGTTTTCTTTTTGTTCTTTTCGATTGATTTTTTAAAAAATTATATCAT
>JAOWBB010006642.1:0-21073 GCA_028565995.1 Ricinus marginatus
TACGAATGGCAAATGTATGTCTAAATTTTCAATGACATTTTAACAGAAACAATCAAAGTTATAATTCCCTGCTTTGTAATACAAGTAACAGCCCCTTTTTATGCGTCGAAATAATAATAATGTTAGCATGAAATCAATGAAAGTCAATTGGCTTTAATGGGATTTTTTTTCTTCAAATTTAAAATTTGTTTTCTTGTCAAAAAAATAACTTACTTCCTGAAGATTGTTGATAGTATGGTTCAAGTCGTCAGCTGTGTTGTTAAAAAAGGTCAGCATGGATGTTCTTATGAATTCGGGACAGTTCTTAACCAACGATCTGAAAATTTAAATATTAATTAAACGACTACAATTTTCACTTAAATATTCTCTTACAAATATAATGATAAATTTTAATATAAAAAACATTGGATATATATTTAAGAAAAATATTTGTATTGAAATATTTAAGTATTTAATAGATAAAATATACGAGTCACATCATACGAGTCATTAACAAAAAATATTCTACTTTATGTATTTAAATCTGATCCACATTTTAAATATTAATTAAAACCAATATTAAGCTTATAAATATAGCAGAAAATTCTATATTCGGACAAAAATTTGCTTCATAGTATTACACTGCATACATTATAGTACTACAGAAAAATTTAGTTTTTTATTTTTATTTTTTTAAAAACAGGTTAAATGAAGATTAAAAATTTCATTAAAAAATTTACTTCAACAAATATTTATATTTGTTAGTTTAAGTAAAATATAAAAATGCTAATAAATTCTTCACATCTTTTTCTGATTGTCTTCAAAGATATTTTTGTCTTCGAAAAGACAAAAGCGCTTTTTTTTCCAAATTGTCGTCAAAGAATGTTGATTGTCTTCCAATTTATTCTTCGTGCATACCATAATAATTATTAAAAGAATTCCAGTAAATTTCTTTGCCTTGTTTTCCAGTGTTTATGCATTGTAATTTAATTGCGAGAAATACTATACGAAAATGTGAATTATTTTTTTTCTGAAATAGCGAAAGATAATAAAGAATATACACATGACAACCATTTCGAGCTATATTCTGATATTTAGCAGATCAGTTTGAAACTTTCGTAGGATTGTAGAAATGCAATATTCCCGAGCTAAATGATTTGGTAACAAAATAGATGTCTAGTACATTAGTGCGATAACTTTCATTCAAGAATGAAAACCCATGAGTTCATATCCCAGAGACATTCAACAAGAATAAACTGATAGTGTCAAAGACTGCCACATATTAAAATTATTCGGCTTAGATGAAAGAATATTTTGCCCTAACCGTCATCATTAGTAACAAGCTCATTCTCGTTGGTGTAATACACTATACTCGAGAGGAAAAAAGAATAAAACTCGTTTGCTGATTACGAATATCATGATATGTATTCATTCATGATCAATCCATCCATTTTTGATTATTTCCTCCAAAAAAGTTTGCATTCAGAAAAACTAATATAAATTATGAATTTTAAAATAAGTATATTATTTATGATATTTTTTGTTTTTATAAAACATGTTCACCAACATTCATTAGATCGATAAGATTCCATAATTAGTCTAATAATAGAAAATTTTTGAAAAAAATTAATGAAGATTTTATTTTAATAAAGATTACAATTTGTAACTGAAAGAAGTAAATGTAAATTGTCACATTATGCAAATTATAGTTGCACATAAGGTCTTGTATATGGTTTGCAACTTGAAAAAACAAAAGATAAGGTAATATGAATTATAAAGGCTGTATTCTGTATATAAAAGCGGTGCGAGGTTACAATCAAAACTCTTAGAAAACAAACTTATCCATATGATTTACTAGATCTTGAGTGAATATTCAAGACGGTAGAAGCACAGATATGATGAGATCAGAACCCAGATTATGTTAAATTAGTCTTGATTACTCCATGTGAAGATATAAAATGAAACAGTCGAGCCCGATGGCATCGATTAAGGGCATCGGGAAATCTTTCTTTCTGTGAATAATGTTTAGAATGATTCTATTGTCAAACTTTTTTGAATGATTACTTTAAAAACCATATTGACTTGTGGTATGAGTATCCCCCTCCCCCTTTGAACCAAAATATTCTTCGATTTCTTTCGCCAAGAAACTTAGTTCTTAAAAATCCATCACTCATTAATCAATTTTCATTGATCCGCATTCATCATAATACAATATGGCATACAGCTAAAATCAAAATTAACTAAGAAACTGCTACGAATCGGGTGTAATCATGTTTAGGAAGAATACATAATTTTATTTTATCGATGAAAAGTGATATAAAAAATGTTAAAAAGTTAATTTGATGATGTTACGAACATTTGGGCTCCAATGTATACATATTAGCATACGAAAAAGTGTTTTCTTTTATGAGGTTTATTGTTGTGGATTCTTTAATTTTAGTCAAATTTCGTCGTTAAGGAGTTCATTTTTTTGTAATTTTTACAACTTACTTGGCATCTACGCTTTTGACCAGCACTTGTAAACATCTTACAGTTATCCTGACATCAGCACCAAACGAAGCCAGGCGAATTCGTAAAAGATTAGCTAATTTACAGAAGAGGCTGAAAAATTATTTTATTTGAAAATTTTTGAATTCATTTGCTTCATTCAATTTACTTCATGAAATCTATTTGCATTCCTCACCTTGCAACCATTTCTTTCTCCTTAAGGGAAGCTGCACCAACATTGTTTGAAGCTGTTGCAACAGCTATGAAGTAACTCTTGTGGGAGTTAAAGTATTTCTCAATCAGAGGTAATACAACTTTCGAAAAGAATTTTATGTCTCTGGAGCAGGTTTTAAAGCTGGATCTTCTACTAAAAGTGCTGGACGGTTTCAAAAGTTTCATGTTAATGGCTGCTTTATCAGTATATTGAATGAGCTTCTCCAGTAAGCTGTAGGCAAAGCGATTCTCTACGGCCGCTTGCGCTGCAGCCTGTTCTGCTTCGTTTCCTCCCTTCATGGGTCGGTGCAGTTTAAACCCTTGGTACTGAAGATACTTAAGAAATTCTTGAGACCTTTCTCTATCTTTTCGCTTTTCTTTGTCCGTTAATAGGTCGTAGGGAACCAGTTGAGGGTGTACTGCTCCCCCGCAGGTGATCAGCTCTTCCTTTTTTTTCTTCGCCCAGATGTCGTGGGCATTTTCCGCTAATCTTTCGGCCATGTTCTGCATTTCTTTATTCAAGATTAGATTTGTCATATCCACGGGATGTGGATGGTAGTTAAACGGGGTAGAAGCATCAGCCTGGACAAATATTAAAAAGAATTGTTTGATATGAATCATTAAGCGTATGAAGTTAAGTGTAGATTCTTTTGAATACCGACTTGATTAGGTTTTGACTGCCGACGCATGGATGCCCTATTGCTAGATGGTATGTCCACTTCTGCATGTTCGACACTCCATCCAATTGCCATTAGTGCTTTAAGAGACTCTCTCACGGGTTCCTTATATCTCTCCTTTTCCTTTATAAGAAATTTATTTTAGCAGTGCAGCATAATTTTAATATGAAAATATAACTAATACGATATGACTCACATAATCATTAAGCATGCTGTACGGTTTTAATCTAGGATGAATCTTATTAATATCCGACCATGATTCGCCATAGGTCCATCCATTTTCAAGTTTTCTGCTAGCCCAAGCATCATGGTAATGCTCAGAAAATTTCTGAACGATTGAATTTAGATCATTACTGAGCACAATACTATAAAAAAAAACGATTCAGCTTTTATGATATTAATGATATTAATTACATAATTGTTATAGTTAATTTCGAAAGTGTACGTCGTCGTCGATGATGGTGATAGCATCATCAAAACAAAAATTAAATAATTTCGATTAGCTATTCATCCGAGTTGTTCACCCGCTTCTTTCCAGTTCATGCTTGAACTTGTGGAGCCCGAACTTTTACCTGTTTGTATTTATGGGCTGAGGGGTATAAGAGCCTCCTTCACCGGGTCCTCCCTGTTCGTATATTTCGTCGTCGTAATTTTTAGAGAGACTATAATCCGGTGGCAGGGCACAACCTATCGCCGTCAAGCATGGAAGAGCTTTACCAAATAGATCTGGATCGTAATCCTAATGAAAATAGTTTTCATTACTCTCAGCATTTTTTATGCTCCATGTAAGTACATCACAAACTAATTACCATTTTGGAGAGTGAATCAAAAATATTGCTGAAAAGAACCATAGTCAGTCGCTTTTCTTCGTCGCTGGAGGCTCCAAACATACTTTGCTGACTGCTGCTTGCCCCGTAATATTTGGCACAACGATCGTAATGTAGTGTCAACAACTTAAAAAATAAAAAATTAAAATTGAAGACTTCTTCGCAAGTGAAAATCATTTTTCCTGCGGGAGAACTTACCCTTAAAGCAACAGTCGTGTATTCGGATAAATTTGAAACATCCACAGTCAACTTCCTCAACAGTTTCAACAACATACTTGGTTGCATCTGGCTGCAAATGAAGTGGGAATTCAATGCGTCAAGTATTAATAAATAATTAGTGTTGTCCAAAAAGTAGAAAAAAAATAAAGGGGAAAACATTTGGATAAATACTGGTTTCAATCTCAGAAACTTAAGTATAAGCAATAATTATTTTTAATTTATAGAATGATGTTCGTCTCAATATTTCTAAATGACGACACACTTCAGAAAATATATTGCGAATACGTTGAAAAGCTCCGAAGACAGAAAGTGTCCAAGATGCTCTTTGCAGTTTGAACTGTGATCATGTTTCCCTTAAAATTTGGAAAGATCGAAGCAAACGGCACACTTTCGAAAATTATTCAACATTATTTGTTTTTTTTTTTATTAATTTAACATTATTATTTAATTTTATTGTAGATTTTCATTTTTTATCTACCGACCTGGTGAGAGCAACCAAAAAATCCGAAACAGATTCTCTCTGGCCTTTGGTAAGCATTCTGTTTTTAGATAGACGATAAACAGTGTGAAGTGTAGCATCCAGCAAACTCGCGTAATTATCTGCCTCGCTGTAGAACTTGGCGTGCTTGATGAGGAGGGGCAAAACGCTGTTACCCATATAACGATTCATCGCTAGAGCCATCTCAGATTCCGATCCATCGCTCTGCATTCAGAAAATAAGAGCTATGATTAAGGACATTACGAAATGAAAGAACATTTTTGGAAATATAGAAATATTACTCTGTCGAGCATCGTTGCGCATCTCAAATCAGGCAAAAATGCTTCTTCCAGCAATTTGAAAAACAATTCTTGCGATTCAATTCCGTAAACTCTCTCCAGGAACATAACTACGCTTTGCTTGTGTCCGGGAATCAAACCGGATGGCATGTCACTCTTTGGTCGCTCTTCGCCGGCGGCCGGCTGCTGCAAGGTAAACCTCAAAGCCAAAACGCCTTGCAAATCTTCGAGAGGAACGAGCGATCTTAAAATCGCGCGTGCTCGTATCGATTCGTTCTTACCCTGAAATCGGAATCCTGATTTTGCAAAGGAAATCTACGAGGAATTATTTGATTTTAGAGTCATTTATATTACCAGAGCGATGACAGTGGAATCAGGAGCGCAGCGCCCAAGAAGATCCACCAGCGTGCAATAGAAGGCGAGGATTGCAGCCCCCGTATCGATGTAGTCTTCATCGTCGTCGTTCTCAGGCAATGGGTGTTGGAAGTCCAAAATGGTTATCGTGCCCTCGGCCTCGTCCATCAGTTTCCTCCTGTCCGCTATTCTTTCTGACATCTACCAATAAATTATTCTATTTAGATGTAAAATCTTGCAGTGTTTGCTGGAGTTTACGATTTACCGCCGTAATTCTTACCTGATTTGCATCAATTATGGCCCTCAGCAGACCTTCTCCTTCGCCTCGAAGGGCCGGACCCAGGCATTCCGGTCTCCTGATAAGAAGTCGGATCACAAGATTCGCATTTTCCTCAACGCTTTCTCCTACGGAATTATATTAAAATTAATCGAATACAACAAAATTGATTATTTACATATTACACATACAATAATTATGTAAAATTTTCCACTGATTCATTATTCGGAATTATTTTTTACGTCAACTCTAATGCATTGCTAATAAATTGAAAACTATGCTAATTTAGGAGATATGAACCAACCATTTACCCAAACGCAGAATCTCAAGAAGTCAAGGTACCGTTCTCCTTCCACTGGATCCCATCCAAGGTCGGGATAACCTTTCTCCACTAGATCAGAATTTGACTGGAGACCGCATCTTGACAAATATATTGCTATTTTCTCCAGATAATGTTCCCTGAAATATGAAATTGAAAAACGTAATTTTTCATTTCGGGAACTTCATTTTCAAAAAGAAAGATTCCCAAAACTACAACGAACCTCAACGCCAACGCCAACTCTGTGTTTTCCATTACTGAGGAATAAGCAACATCAAGCGGCGTACTTCCCCTTAAGGAAGGTCGTGACAGTAAGATATTACTATTTTCCAATAAGAACGCTAAATGATCGAACATGGCTTTTTGATTTTGTCGTGATGTTCTACAAAAGTAGCATAGGAAACGGCAACAAGCAACGACCATTTCATGCGATGTATCCTGCATAAATATTTTTTATTTTAATGGAGAGTTAAAATTAAAAGCCTTTTTAAACATTCAAAAATATTTTAAAAAAACACTGAAAGTTTTTGGTAAAACATTTAGATTTTAAAAAACTTAATCAATTTACAATTCGAGCTGTTTGCAATTTTAATAAATGAATAAGTTCTTTTAGGATTTATTCCAAGGATATCACGAAGAAAAAAAGAATATCTGCTTTAAGCTTTTAAAATGATAACGAAAATAAAATAACTTTGTAAAGATATTTATGAAAGCAAATATGAAATAATGTGATGAACCTTTTCCTTTGGCGGAGTTTCTCCTAGTTCCGTGGCCTGAGGTACATCCGATTGTGCCTGAGCCCTTCTTCCAAGAGTATTCATCATAATGGCCATGACGTTTTCGTGGATCCTGAGAACTCGAATTAAATCTGGATGCTGGAAGAAGGTGTGATTATTCACGAGTTTCCTGTATAAATCAAAAGAGATTTTATATAAAAAAAAGGAAGATTTCTATTAATTTTGCTGATGTCGAACAAAGATTTTTCAGTCAGACGATTACCATAATCTTTCCCTCAGAAGGGCTTCTTCTTCTTGCGACATTTGCACCGGAAGCAGAGATCGAATCTGACTGAGACCGATCCACATAAGGGCGGCATCATTTCTCGTTTTCGCGTTGGTGACATAGGTTTTTTCCAAAGCGCGAATCAGCTCGCCGACGCTGTCATACTGGCGCACGAGAAGACTGAACATTTCGCGCACTAACTTCGGAGTCTCTATCTGGGACTCCTCGGCCCATCTCACAATTGTTCGAATGAGAACTTTCCGGAACACTTCTTCTGGTGTTTTCTTCTCCGGCTCTTCCTTTGGCTTCGGCTCTTCTTCCAATTCCTTTACCGCGTGCATCAAATTGCAGAGCTTCTTGATTGCATCTGAAAATTATTATAATAAAATTAAACGAAAATTTTTTTAATTCAACTCTTCGAATCGTAGGATCTTATCTAGTTGCAGATATAAAATAGCACTTGGTACTTAGCATAGCATAATGATTACTTTCTGCAGTTTATCAAATAATCTCATTCGCTTTTGAGCACTCACTTGGTTTATTGTTTTGTATTTCTTCTTCGGTTACCTCGGTAGCTTCTTGTAAGGCAGAAAGGGATACTTGAGACATGAGAGTTCCGTGAAAACCATTTAGTTTTTCTCTCAGTTCAATGCCGCAAGGACAGTTTTCGGTATCATCTTCTTCTAAATTTTTAAAGCCCAAAATGGCATTCATCTGAAATAAATATTTTCCGACAATGCAAGCGAAATCGGGGTCCGGCTTTCACCACATTAGTTTCGATTGAAAGAAAATTTGAAGATTTAATATGAAGAATTTAAATTTTCATGAAAATTATTTTAATTGTTTTTGATAACGTTCTGACGCTTGCTTTAATATACAATTAGACTCCTATTCACGAAGAAAAAGATGAATGGCTTGAGCGAAAACATTTCGCTCGAACCATTTTTCGTTCACATGAGAAAACGATTTCAAAATATTTGGACTTTCCACATTTGTTGCTGTGTCATTTCTGTCGAAAAGGAAGATTTCCACTTAGGCTGCTCACCTGCTCTCGAGGTGGACATCGGAATTCCCTCGTCTTTTTTGCGGCAATGGCCGATGGCAAATCGGACTGTTTGATCTCCGTGTATCGCCTCAGCTGGTCTGCCTGAAGTTCACCCACAAAGTCCGCACTGAAGGCTATGATAGACTCCACGCGGTGTCTCAACTGAATGTCGCAAACGTGATGCAAAACGTAACACATCTGAAGTTTTGCTCCTTCCGCCATTCTCATTTGCAACAACCCCTTTCTGTGTTCGTCCTTACCCTCTTCCGACAAAAAAAAATAGGTATAAACGCAGCATTCGCATTTTAACCTCACATTTAAATATACCTAAATATGTTTTACCTCTGTCAAAAGTTTCATCCCAAGTCTCCGGGTCGATCATAATTAGTAATTTTTGCAAATCTTCGTCCCTAAGAACTTCAACTAAAAGCAATCGATCCACCAGTTTGAGGAGCGGACTGAAAATCAGGAAAAAGATTTATTTCAGCCGCATCCTTGTAAAAGAGGCAGGGAATGTGATCGCGTAAAAAATCCTGAGACATCATCCAGATTAGATCAAAATGATTTTAAAATCGTAGAGTATCCAGCTTGAGTCTTAATTTATGAAATGATCGTAAAACAGACTTTCACAGCAAAAGTTTTGCATATTAGTGAAACTGTCAAAATTGAATGACGGATTTTTAAATTTTGGAATTTCGATTCTCTGCTACAAAATAATGCCAAAAAAGCATAAATATAATTTTAACATAAACTGGGAAATCTTATGTCTTAAGAATTTAAATTAATATGCTTACAGAAAAAGGTTCTCGTTGCTCCCCCCAATGGGATCTCTGTTGTGTACCTGATTGACCTGAACCGCTTCATCTAAAGCTTCCATTACAAAATCTCGAACTATGTCCAGCGGGAAATAGGGACTGTACAAATCGCGAATATTCTCCACCTGCTCCCTTAAGATATAGAAAGATTACTTTTAATTTAACCATCAACCAAATTATTTTTCCAACGATGACAACATGTTTCATCTTCTGAAGAAGTAAAATTTAAACACGAATTGTTGAAATATTCACAATCATACTTCATATATCTGCCAACATCAAGGCGATGGCAATGACGTCAAGTGAGAATTTAACACAAGAAAAGATTTGTAAAATGAAAAAAAAGTTACAAATCTAATACTTACGAAATATCTGTCATTTTCATTTTAGGCCTGACGGATTCCATTTTCAAAGATCTTAAACTGTGACACATCTCGGGATCTTTGTATAATTCCCTAAGCTCATGTCCAAGAGGAATTATATACTCATTTTTTGACACTTCCCTGAACAATTCAAATTCATTATAATAGCGCAAGAATCGTGAAACTACATGTAATGGAGACGATCAAATGATTACTTACATCGTGGTAGCATGAGATTCCAGGTGCAGGGATATTAAAAGGTCATAAAATCCTTTTCTCAGTGGACCGGACATGTATTCTGATTTAATTGCATAAAGAAGTTGTCTTTCATCCACGTGAGTACACAGAATGTGAGCTGCTCTATAATTCGACTGGTAGCAAAGTGCTGAGTAAAGCGTTAAGGTATGAGAGTGGAAACTAAAATGACGAAAAAATCAAACTTTAACCAATGTTCGAGAAGTTAAAAAATTTACGATTTAACAGTTATTACCTTAAAAGTCGTTCCATTTCGATTAGCTCCAGAACATCTATGCATCTATCTTCTTCCGGTATATGAACTGCTAACATAGAGACGGGATCCTCGCATAACATGCTCCAACCACGAATATCTGATAATTTTAATGCATGGACTTGCAGTGACTGATTTGGAACTCTAGCCCATTGGTTTGGCTTTAGGCACTGGACTTTCAATCGGGGTGGAAACTGTAGAAAACATAGTACGAGTAATAAACTAAAAGTATGTAGTTCGAATCGTAAAAAGTTCTGCCGAGGGACAAACCTGTGGATTGACATGCCTTTCCGAGTTCATGAGAACAGCAGCAGACAAAGGAAGAGTCGTCGATGTGCGACCTAACTCAATCTGTAGGATTTCTTTGCTTGTTGCCTCCATGAAAATGGCCGGAAACAGTTTGGTCTCTGGTTCCATTTTATATTTGTGTTTTGTTTCCTTTCCCTCGCAAGTGAAGGAAATGTATCCGGTTGCCGTGTCGACGAAACAGCCTATGAACATTCCCTGAGAAGCACCTTTTCCCGAGGCATCGCTGGTGACTTCGTTGTAAAGTTCGTCCGAACGGACCATGTAGCAGCTCTGACGATCAATCCTACAAAAATAATTTCATTTCATAGATTGAATAATAGATAATTTCATGTAAAAATGAGATTTGAAAGAATCCATGATGATTTGCGTTCCTTACCGCTCTTGTATAATGTCATACTCGTCGGATATAGCAACGGAGGCCTTCCTAACTTTGCTCTGGTTGAATTCATTGCTATAATAATGATATTGTGTCGTCACCCAGCCCACGTAAACATGAGCAGGATCTTGCCCGGGAAATATTCGGATGCCATAGAAATATTCGTTCATAAGTTTCAGACATTCGGCATCGTAGAGCTCATTTCCTGCTTGCTCGAGTCCACCACACTGAATTGTTGACATTTGCTTCTGGATGATCCTCTCGGATGTGGGCGAGGGTATGTTTCTCACATCAGCCTGAGCACAAATCAGATTGGTTGTAAATGATTCTTGTTCGATGTCTTAACAAGAGAATAAATATCAACTCACATTTGAAATGTGGATCTGCGGCGGAATCAACTGATCATATCCTTCGTCTGCCGGTTCGGGGGTTTTGCCTTTCTTCATCCTATCAGCGCTGTGATCTTTTCTTCGTGAAAAAAATCTGCAAAACGAATTACTCAGACGTTTGCCGATTGTTCATGGCTTAAAGAATGAGAACTTTTTCGCATAGAGCTTCGTAAAAATCATCAATATATATTCAGCCTTGATAAGGCACAAGCAATGGTAAAATTCAATAAAATCAAACTTCCCAAAAAATGCTAAGAATTACTTCTTGCATTTTCGTCATCGAAATTCGCTGTTGTATGTAACATTAATCCTAATTTTTACACACTTTCCGCTTTTTGATTGTCTTCCAGGTTCATGAAATGAAGCGCCACCGAATTACATTTTTAGAGTAAAAGTCTTGAAGACCAAGAAAACTCTATTTTCGTACCTAAAAGGAGATTTCCCTCTGGACTTCTTATCTTTGGCATCACTGTTATGATATTTGTGCAGATCAAGCTCACTAGTGGATCTGTTTTTCTCTAAGGAAAGAGCATCAAGAGGGCTGAGATTGTTCTCATCGTATTGGGACAAGGAGCCTTTTCTCGGCGGTCTGGATGGTCGTCTTTCCGGACGAGTTAAAATCAATTCATCTGCCTCGGCAGCATCCTCTGAGTATCCTCTTTGAAGACCCTTGATGTCGCTCATAGAAAAGCCGGATTTCATTATTTGTTCGATATGAGCTGCCGGTGCAGTTTGCTCATTTTCTGCCAATAACCGCCTTTGCCTTATTTTAATTTCTTGCCATCGTCTCATTTTTTCTTCCTCGCTGAAACAACATACTATATAATACGAAAGAATTTACAAAATCTTTAAAAAAAATAAGTGAGTTCTTTATAAGACTTTTATATTTTTCTTGAAATTAATGATAAAATAAATAATTAAAGCTTACTCTATTAGAGTCGACTGACATATGACAGGCAGAGAGAGCCTGAGGAACTCCCAATTCGCTTTTTCCATTGTTTCAAACATATTGTGGCTTATTTTCATGCAGGGAGGTGAATCCGAACCAGAAGGAATTCTAGTAACATCTATCATGGAATCTGGTCTTTCATCCGTATTTTCGAATATCGCTTGATCCTTCGTATACCAGTACGTAACCGGGCGGTTCATATTTCTTTAACGTTAAAATATAATAAAGTAACAGAAAATATCCAATTGAAGAAATTTAGCTAACTTGTTACTTACACGCAGAAAGGTTCATATCCTTCCTGCAGACCACAACTCGAAAAATACTGCAAAGCATTCACGTCCTGACCGTAGATCAAGCGTGCTCTCTGACCCACGCCCAAAGTGCAAGCTGGTATAAAACTATCGCCCTGAACATCGGCAAAACTTGTTTCCCCTCCTAAAGCATCCATGAGCAGTTCGCCATTCAGAGAAAAGCCTGCAGTAATTGATGCAAATTTGACGAGGTATATGTGAAACATTTGTTTGAGATAAGTTATCAAAGATAAATACTTACTGATCGTACGATCCAGAAGATCCAAAAAGACGCCTACAACATCTCCAATTTGCCATTGCTTACCAAATGATTCTCCCGTGCCGCAGTAAACCTTTTCCTCCTAAAAATTCAAAATAAGAGAAAAAAAAAACAAAATTAATTCACAGGTAAAACGGAATAGCATAAATCAGACTTAATTATTAATCTATATTTTTTTCCGAATATAAGCAAGAATCTCGATCTTAGAAAATTTATTTAGAAATTCTAATATGTTACATTTTATTTGCATTAAAAGTATTGTAAAGTAAGACTTACATTAAATCCATCGAATGCCCACGTATATTCATCATTTCCAATTTTATTACCCGGTGGACAGTCAGCCCTAGCCCATCCGACCCTCATAGGTCCAGCAGTAAGAATCTCAAACTCAAAATACCATTTTCCACTGCTAACCGCATAATTCTTCTCCACGCGGTACGTGCGGAAACCTTGTTCTTTCAATCGATTCGACTCAGCTAAAAGAGCTGAAAAAAAGATCCATGCAAAAAAATAAGAATTTCTGTTTTCATTCTGAATATACGTAAAATAAGCATTTTATAGGAAATGATGCTTTAAATGCTCACCATCCTGCTGCTCCCCTGTAGGTGGATCGAGATTATATCCGTATACCAGGAGAGTTCTGACAGTTTCACTCGCCGTGTCACGATTCGCCTTCTTGATTGCTTCGTCTACTTTAGCGTAAGGTACCAAATGAGGACTTCTGAGTATATCTGAATCCTATCAATTTTAGAGAATAGTTACCTTACAAATGCAATATTAAAACACTTAATGTTTCTTATTCCACTATAATATGAATGCCATTAAGTTATACCTCGTTTAGCCCGTAAGTCCAACCCTGCTGGATCCTCTCTTTGGCCCAAAGATTATGAGTGTTTTCCGCCAACTGATCTACTAATTCTTCCATTTTAGGGGTCAGTGAGACCGCGCTGAGATCTAAGGGCGCCGGTTTATAACCATTGGGCTGCAAGAAAGGTTCGTTCGGCAAACGAACCTGCTTGATTCTTGCCGGAGGCTTATCCATGGTAATGTAGTAACCCAAAGCCAAGATAGTTCTGAAATTAAAAACAAACAAAGTTATATGAAGAAACAGGACTTTTTCGCTTTTCATTTCGCTTCTACTCGCATATGGGAAAACGTGGACCAACTTAAGTGTCTGTATAGCTAGTTGAGAATCATATCGCTTTTCAGCCGGCGGAAGCTTTTCGAACTGGGTCAGACAAGGGTGAATCTTCCGAATATCGTCCCTGTGGTCTCCGTACATCCAACCCGCTTCAATTTTATTCATGGCCCACATTTCGTGAATATTTTCAGCTAGTTTATCCCTAATATTTTCTATATAACCAGGCAGTGTGACCTGTAATGTCAGCAATGTTTATTAATGCAAAATCTTCATATTGTGTTTAAAACCTAGCAGCCAAAATGGTCTACTGATTACCGTTGATGTATCCACAGGACAAGGCACAAAGGCTGTGTCCCCTTCTACGAGCCATGGACCCGCCAGGATGCTTTTGTTTAAATTACCGAAATAAAAACAAGGATCGATTGAAAGTATCTGTTGCGGCATTAAACATTCGACCAGTGGCGAAAACTCTTCTGGTGGCACAAATTTTAATCGGCCGTGATCTCCGCCAAGAAGAAATCGACAACTGAAATCAAGTCACGAAGTCATTCTTCAGTAATGATATCTTTGATTAGTGGTCTCAAAAGGATTGTATTATTCCCAAAGTTAATTAATTTAAACAGTTTTCTTGGTAGAAATATATTTTGATAAGATTCAAATTTTGGCTTCTGAAGAGATGATCTTGGTAAAAAATGAAAGTACCCACCTCAGCTTTGAAGAACAGCTTATAACCGGGAAAAACATACCATCCAAATTGAAATCTCTAAAAGAGCCTTTTATATGCACTCCATTAAATGTAAAGTTAATGACGGGTACAGTAAGGTCCAAGGCGACTCCAATGATGTCCCCTTTTTTAATAAAAGGTTCGGTTGCTCCTGAAACAACTTCCGTTTTCCTGCCTCCGGACCATAAATAAGCACCATCGAAACCAAACGAATACAGATCATCCCCTACACCATTTCCACCCCATTTTTCTCCCCCACCGGGATAGGGTACATATCTGAAATTTAAAAAATAAAAAAATGTTTCAAGTAATATTTTTGACTTACATTATATCATTGCAATTCAAATGACATCGTGTTATTGAATTTTTCTATTAAATCTAAATTTGAAAGCTACCCAGAGGTGTTTGCCCATCCTATTCTTAGATGGGGTTTCATATGTGTTGTCTGCTCAATATGATCGAGGGTAACTTCGAAATACCATTTCTGATACACAGCTGATCCTTCAACCCTTCCGACGAATATATTCGGTCGAACACTAGAAATAAAAATTATTTTCAGTTTCATTAATTTTTTTATCTCCTACAAATCACCGAAAGAATTACTAAATTCTGTGATGGCAATTCAATTCTAAATTTCTTTAAATTTCCTTTTTAAATTTAATTTAGGTTTTTATTCAAGTATAGAAATTAAACGGAAATTATAAAATGATACGTTTTTGCTGAATATGTGTTTTTTTTCAGATAAATTTCTTAAATCAGACTTTTTTACCTGGCAACGTGATCAACCAACTGGGTCTGAAGTAGAAGATTTTTACCAGGCAACAAAAATTCACAAATATTATTCTGCGAGCTTCTCACAGCTACTCCATTACCTACACAGAGAGAGCACAGGACATCCAGTACTTTTGGATCCCTACCATGTTTTTCCAGCAGAGAAATTATCACTTTTATGTGTTCATCCTGAAAATTTCAAGCAAAAATCAATCATATCCTTCGAGAATATTCTGCATTTTGTTTTAAGCTTACTTAGAATATAAGTTTTACAATTAGGTGTGTTTCAAATCATTTGCAGTTTGACACAAATTGAAAGAAAAATATCGTGTTGTACTGGAATTTAGTGCTCACCCTCATCATATTCAAAGCCTCAGGAGAATCGATGAGAACACAGTGAAGTACATCCAACATGCCTGTTCCTTCTCCGGAGGCCTGCGATCCGAGTCGGCTAAACAACCAATTTAAACGATTTGAGTTTGCGAATTCTTTGCAGTTTGTGTGATTTCCTTTGATAATGGCAGCTGTAAATGTGGAATATTCATTTACAAAGCGACATAATTTTCATATGAAAAATTAATAAAATATTGTGAACATGTCCATTTTTAAACATTTAATTTAATGAATTTTCATTGTCAAATCTCCCAGATTTTCCATTCTCGTTTACTGGCCTATCACGACAAAATAAATAAAATTTATACTTTTAACCATAATAATAATAAAGAAATGTTTCTCAGTATAACAAAAACAAAATAAGCCGAACCTTATTAACTTCACCGAAAATTTATTTTTCATAATTATCGAGTTCATAATACTCTGTTTACATTAATAAGAATTGAAACTGTTTTTAAAACTTATTAAACAAAAAATCTTAATTGAGCACTTTCATCTTGAATTTTTTATTAATCAATGGAAAGAAAGTATGTTAATCCTTAGTTGACGGAATTTTTTTTCCCCTATAGTCTTGCCATTAATTATTTAAAAAGGAAATGAAGAAATTAAATTAATTCACTGCAAACAAATTTGTTTTCTTCGAAAAACAAAATTTATGAATTTTATAAATGTTTATACTAGATATCATTGTTGCACGAATCTAAATTCAAGCAATATAAATTATTTTGTATTTTTGAAATCTTTTCTAATCTAATCTCTTTTTCGTTGAAAAAAGGATAAAGACCCTGCTTCAAAACAAAGAAAAAGTAAACCTTGGTTGTCGAGATTCCTTAGCTTTGGATTATATCTCTGCACCAGGAAAATACGTTAAATTAAAGTGATTCAATTAAACTTCAGTTTAAGGAAACCTAATGTTAAATTAATTATTAACTAATTAATATAATTATATTAATTATAAATCATTTTAATTAATTTTGTTTTTTTTGATTAAATTTTAAACAACAAATTTTTCCTATTTCATTATATTTTTTTGATTTAAGCATAAAATTTTCTTCCTTTCGTCTTGATCACGAAACCAAATCCCTTGAAAGTATCACTCTTATAAAGTACTATTAAAAAAAATACAATAATCTAAATAATAATTTTTATTATAGAAACCTTTTAAGTGTTCTTATCGGTGTAACATAATTAACTGTATTATACAAAAATTCTTTCATAATTATTTTCATAAATATCGTTGTGTTATTTCATATTCTCTATGTAATAAGCAAAATCTGAAGCGTGAGGTATTTTCTATTGTATGGAAAATGACGATTTCGAAAGTTTTGACTCGCTATCGCTAAGTCTTAGCTCGCGGCTCATGGCTATAATGCCCAAAAAGCACCAGAACATGTTTTGGTCTCTGCGAGATCAAGATCTAAAATTTATTCTAATATTTTAAAATTTTGATTTGTTTTATAGTATGGTAATCATTTCTAATATTAGAAGATATAATTAATCATATTATATGTCGTATATAAGATAAATAACGCATTCTTTCATCATTTTTTTCCACAGCTTTATTTTTTTTTCAGCATCTGAAACGAAACTGAGTATTTCTCCCACACATGAAATCCTATTCATACACGTAATAAATTTTTATTTAAAAATAATCATAATAATACAGGCCTATTTAAAATATCAATCAAAAAATATCCCTTCCGTGTAATAAAAGACATTCCTTTTAACCATTTGTGTTGTTTTCACAATCAAGATAGTGCTGTTAATAAAAACATTCTTGCAAACGAAGATTTGAAAGTATTTATATGCAGGAAATAAATTTTATTAACTTTAGATATTAAGAATTCAAACGATTAATGTTTTAAACTATCTGTAATTACCACTAGGGCACCCATAAAATCGACTTCGCGGACATTTTGTGTGAATCCTAAATTCATGCATCAAAATTCCTTTGAATCTTAAATATATTTAAAGAAATTTCAGTAAATAATTAAAAAAATCTTACCAAGAAGTTGATACAAATAACTAGATATGGCTTCCCAGTTCTGGCCACATTCACCCGCAAGAGCCACCAGGAATCCTTGACCAGTTATGACATTTATTTTATCGATAGCTTCCAGAATCAAATTTAGGATTCCTTCTTCCTGGAACAAATCCTGGCGATTCCTCAATGCTTTTAGTTTGTTTTGTTTTTCTTCGTGCTCTAAAAAAAAAAAGATTATAAACATTGCGAAAATCTAATTTTGTGCCTTACATTATATTAGATAACCAACCCATGTCATCCTCGGGTTGAACAAAATAATTGATCAAATCCTCAAGGCACATTACTATTTCAGCTAAATTAACATTGACGAAAAATAAAGAAGTTCGTCTGTTCATTTGAAGCTCTTCCAAACTCCTGAAAAAAAAGATAAACTTTTACTAATTTCGAAAATAAATAATTTCATATAAAGTTACCTCAACACATTTACACACTACGTGAATGCAATTTAGGCAACTGGAGCTTACTTAATGAATTTTGTAAATAGTGAACTGCATTTTCTGATGACTCGTGCGGTTCTTGACTCTTCTTCTTGAGATCGACTAAAATCTAATCCATCGTCCATTTTCCCTTCCTCATGTAATATCGCCTGCTTTTCTTCCACTTTTCCCACTCCCTTTTTTTTTGTCTCAAAAGATTTGTAAGAGACCCATAGACCGGACTCCGAATGTTGCATGATTACTGTGCTGTCTCCATATTTAATGATCGGGGAGCCGATGACTTCCAGATCTTTATCTTCAAGAACTACCTTTTGATCATCTTTCTCTTGCCGGAGGCAAAAGGTAGATACCGAAATAGTCGCTTCGTCCCGGTTTACCAAATACAATTCATTGTTCTCATTAACTCCCAAATAACGGCCAGTAGTGATGTGCCTGATTCTCATGGGATGGTACCAGTTGATAAAACCTCCGGACCACTTCGTTCTGGCCAGTTCCAACCTCCACAGTGACCTAGCTTGACTCATCACGCTTCCCCCTTCGTAAACGACCATGCTGAAAGAGGAAAGAGTGCAAAATTACGATTGTAAAGTGCTACTTTTGAAGTTTTCAAGTTTAATATTTCCTACTTTTGTCCGGGTTCTTCACTCCAAGTAGAGGGTATAGTGAGGCACTCGTCTCCACCGTGGAAAAATCTTAAGACGTCTCCGCCGAATACATAGCCTACATACTTCATTCTGCTGATTCCGGTGCCATAAGGCTGGACCGACCAATGTGTCACGTGGAAAGAGGCATTGACAATAGATTGGTCGTTTTCCTTAGTTGTGTGCTGAAAAATCACGTGATGAAAAGTGATTCTAATAAGCAATTATCAATAGCCAATGGAAAATACTGTGTTGTTCTTCGCTTACTAGATATCTTTCTGTTGCGACAGAAACAAGAATTAAGTCATCACCGACTCGAACTTTTTCACCCTCCGATCTCTGTTTGGATGCAGGATGAACTGTCCACCAGCAAGCTTCTCCCTGAGAATGGTCTTGCAAACCGACATCAAATGACAACTTATCGTGTGAGGAACACGTTGAAAGACATGCCAAATACTGAAATGGTAACGTATTAATTTTATAATATTCACTAAAATAAAAAAGTGAAAAATGAAGTAAATAGATGTCTAATACATGTGCACATTACAGAATTCTGTAAACTGAATAAAGGGCCATTAACTCTTAGAACTATGAAATTCTTGCAAAAATTCGAAGGCAAAAGTTTAAGTAAAAATCTACCTGAAATTTTTTATTTAAAGCCCTTGACAAAGAAAATTAACGTAACTTGTTTCAATTTTAACTGACTTCTAAGAACAATACTTTTAGTTTTTAATAAAAATTTATACCAATTATTAGTCTATAATAATTTAATAGTTATAATAATTTAATTTAAACTATATAATTATAAATTATTATATAATAATATATAACTATAAAATAACTATATATTATTATATAATAATATAATAATTTAATCAATATTTAGTTTTTAATAATAAAACACTATCAAGGCACATACGCATGTGTTGACCGCCTAGAAATTTTTTACCGTACCAGGTATTATTTTCTCTGCTACCTAGGAAATGCTGGCGATCTCAATTTAGATAATATATAGAAGTTCTTTAAAAATCTCGACGATTTCATTTACTTTTGCATGAAGTTTGCATAAATTGATGAAGAAAAAGCAAAGATACTTACCATATCACTATTTTGATGACGCAATAAGATAGCATTACCGTAGAGAAGAGTTCTATGACCCGAACCTGTTCCCTTACCCTAAGAAGATGGTAAGAAAAGAAAACGTTATAAGGAAATAAAAGTGTAACAAAACAGCATTAAGTAATGACTGCATTTTATTTGTAAATTGCGATTAAATATTAATATCCTCTAGAAGTACCGCGTTAACAGACACCAATGATGGAATAGCAAAAATTATATTTTTAACTTTTGTTTTCTGTTGCTAAATGTAATGATTTACGATAAGATTTTGCCTGAGCCAAATTTTCCGTCCAGTTATTTCCGTATTGATCTCATATTTAATATATTAAAAGTTCTAAAAGTTGCTTTAAAATTAAGTGTTACTCTACTAAAACTAAATATTTGTTAGGACTAAGTATTAAATTGTTAAATTGTTTTTTTTTTGTTTAACTGCTTTCACGTAGAAAATTTTTTGAGATGAACACATAAGAGAATATTTTGTTTTACAAAAATTTCAAATTATTTTTAATATTTATACTAAAAAAATTAAAATATCATGTGATAAATAATATTAATGTTTACAAAGAAGTTACAGCGAACCCTGAGAATCCCCGGGCTAAAACTAAAAAACCCTTCTAGCAAAGCAAAAGTCGTTCGACATCCATCATAAAGAAAGGTTTACCGAAAGTATTACTGATGAGCCCTTTGATAGAACGCGTTAAAACTTTAACAGGCTTTTTCTTTAACAGTTTTTATTCCAAAGGCAGAGGAGCAAAATTTTCTAAAAACTCCACTCTCATACCCAGTTATATATCAAAAATCAAATGAAAAATCATATTTCCAAATTTATCAAATCGAGTTCTAAATCTTTTAACTTTTTACCGTTCGATATCTTTCATTACGGATTATGGTCATCTGAAATATAGATCGGTATGTTTCATATTGAGGCGCATACCAATTTTTTACAATTTTTCCTTTATCTTTAAAACAAGAATAGATTCCATGATCTTTTGACCGTCGCCAAAAATTCGATATCACTCTCTCTTCTTCCAAATAAAATAAAGTTCATGAATTCAAAAGCGCAGATTTATTACCGCAACAGAAATGTTTAAGGAAAAATCAACAAAGAAATAAAATAGCCTTTTATAATTTTTTGAAGAGGACTTCTGCAAAATTAAAACAATTACAAAGATGCTTGCTGTAAACGTTATATTTTCATATGATTCATTCGGGATCTCGCGATCCGACGACAACCGCCGCAAAACCGTCAGAGAAATTCGTCCGCAATTAAGGAATTCGTCCGCAAAATAGTCCGCAGTCCTTTGTGCAGTCCGCGGGAGATCGCAGTCCGGAATCGTTCCGACTCCAGT
>JAOWBB010006643.1:0-21061 GCA_028565995.1 Ricinus marginatus
TTTTTTTAATATTTAAATTTTATTTAATATTTTTACTTTAAAAAAAAAAAAAAAAAAAAAAAAAAAATCATAAACATAAAAATCTCTATAAATTAGAAATGGAAACAGACATCGAAATTTTTTCAGTTAATTTTTATGTAAAAAAAAAAAAAAAAACTATCTTTCATTTGCGTTTATTTTCGACCAGGTTGGTTTGAAATCATTATATTAGTTTGTAATGAGTCCCAAATTATAATAATATTTATTTTGCTGTAGTAAAAGTTGATTGCATTGTTTTTCAATGTTCAGCATTCCTTATTATACTGTATTCATCTCATTTCAATGCCCAATGATAAAACTGAAAATAAATTAAGGGAAATATTAAAAGTAAATTAAAGCTTCAAAGGGGTTGAAATTAAAATTTGTTAATGCTTGAAAAGGACCCGAATCACTGGATTAAAAAAAAAAAATCCTCGCCGTTTACCTTTGCAGAAATTTATGGGTTAACCTTTCCTTCTTTTAATCAGAATTTTCGCATTTGAGTATGTGTTTTCGTCGCATGAGGAATATTGGAAAATTCACTAACATACAAATAAAAATTGTGAAAACTAACGACGGAAAACAAAAATAAAACAATTATTCTTTCACGTGATTCAGGTTTCGAAAATTCTATCTTGAGGGAAGCATAATGTTAATGATATAAGAAAAAGATACTCATAACACTTGCTCAGAATATTTAGCCCTCCTGAATCTTATGAAAATTACCAAAAATCCTCATGCGATGCGCGGGATGGTAATTTAAAAATTAATCAAAAACAAAAACAATCCCAATCGCGCTTCGAACGGAAAAAACAAATTTAATTTTCAGTTACGAACCTAAAAAGGTTTTCACGGAATAAAACCCGATGAGTAACCCACCAAGAAGTTCGGGATCCGCCTTCTTTCCTGCCTTAAAGCTTTCAAGTCCATCTGAAACCTACAAAGAAACTTTTTTTTGCCATTTGTACTTTCAAAGTTTATTTAATTACACTCATTTTTGTTCATTCTGCACATTACTTTTTTGCATTTATGTAGCGGCAAGTGAAAAAAACATTTCAAAATGAGCGAAAAATAAATAAATTGCTTCCTTCTATGTCAGGAACAAATTTTGACATCCGGGAAACTAATAAATATTTTTTACACTAAAAAAAAAAGAAACTTTTTTTAAATATTGCACTCACCTTGTTATGAAGCTAAAAGTTCTCCACAACTATAAAAATTTTTTCGCAATTGCAGGTAAGATATCAGTTGTCCAAAATCCAGTATCAACGACGAATTTAATTTTGTAATTTTCATATTATTTTACATTTTAATTTAAAATATAGGTTCGACCCTGATTTTTCAATCGGAACATTATCGACATCCCTTTTCCGCAGATAATTATGATATTCCTGATGGGGTTGTCAGCGATGGGCAATTCCGCAACGAATAGGTGTCATGGAAAATATTATGGCAAAATGTGGAAATTCGCGCAACGAATCACCTTAACATTTAAATAAATTAATTACTATATAAAAGGGGATTCACATAAATCATGAGTGGAGATGTAATATTTAAGTCAATTTTACAGATTATAAGAATAAGTTTCTGTTTAAGATTCTCAATTTATGAGCAAGAAAAATATTTCAAAATGAAATAAATTTTTCCTTAGGTAAAATGCAAGTTTCTATCTAAATTTAAAATGAAAGATTTATATAATTTTTACATAAACTGAAAAACTCTTCTCTGCTAAGGCTGCAAGATTTACATATAATTGAAATTGAACCTAAAACAAGAAAAAATTTATTAATTTTTGAAAGAGAATGTGATTTGGTAAATCGCGGTTCGACATTCTACGGTGCCGAATGGGGACATTGCATCTAACTTTTTGATGGTGATGTTCAAAAACATTAAAAAACAGTACAAATTATCGAATGTATTACCTGCACAAAGTCTGAGGCAAAGAAGAGATGATTGGGCCGTAGCCATGAGAATTATCATATAGTTCAAATAAAGGAGCCGCAACTAACTTGTAATTTTTGGGGACGGCAAACAGAGCTGAAACAGAAAAGTTAAAATCGAATGAGAAAAGAAAATTTGAAAAATCAAGCAAATAAAAACCTTTAAATTTACATTTAATAAGCAACAAAAACAAATACACAAATTTTATATTTAAATAAAAGTACAATTAACATGCAAACTTTTATATTTTTACACTTCAGAATATTTTTTGTAAATTTTAATTGTTATTGTTTAATAACATTAACTCAATTAAATTTTATTACACTTTTACTATGATGCAACCGGCATAATGTTTTCATAAATGTTTATTTTCCGCTTTTCCTTATTAAGCGTGAGAGTGGAAACACTTTTAAGTTTATTTGTCACGAAAACAAAATATTATATTTTATATAAATTATTTTTTTTAAACATCAAAGGATCCATAATTTAATTTTTCATTCACACTTTTAACAGGTACCTCTATTAAGGTACACACAACTGACATTTTAATAACAACGTTGTTACATTTCATTTTATTGCATATAAAAAGGTTGCAGATTGTTAACATTTAAAATAAAAATAAATTCAATAGGTTTTAACAAAGCAAATTTTACATTGTGTAACAGGTTGGATTTAATTACAACTCAAAATTGTTTGAAAATGCATTCGAAAAAAATTTTTTAAAATAAATTTTATATTTTTTTTATTCTACTTTATAATGTATATTTGAAAATGAAGGGAAATATATAATATAAAGTGCAAGCGAAGAGTCCGGATTCTTCATTATATAATAAATGATTAAAAATTAATAATAACAGAAATAGTAATAATAATAATAATAATAATCATAATCATAATAGTAGTAATAAATAATAATAATAATAATAATAATAATAATAATAATAATAATAATAATAATAATAATAATAATAATAATAATAATAAACTATGAGAAACAATTCTCTTTCAATTTATATCAAAAAGAAACTGAAATACAAATATTGTCCTGTTCTTACTATTTCTTTATTATTATCTTTGACAATATTATTAATTTCTCCTTACATTAACCCTTATTTTATCTTTAAAATATAATGATACCAAGAAGATAACAATAAAACAAATATATTTATTAAATTAAATTCCATGAACATTAGCACAGAAAAATTGACAGTTCAATGATTGCCTGCTTAAAAGAATTTTAAAAATATTGCCTAAGTCCCAAAAAAAATAATAATGATAATAATAATAAATAAATAAATAAAAACAAAGAATTATGAGGAAAGAAACTTTGATACACAAAAAATTGTGTAATCAAAGATTGATAAAAATTTTTTATGAAGTACTAGGATAAACGATATCTTTATTGAGTGAAAATTAAATTAAAGAGAATGAAAAACCAGAATAAAGAGAATTAGTTAATCATATGAGCAAAGATGCTCAAAATTCCATAAATTCATGTAATATTTCAAATAATTCATATACATAAATACGATAGTTTTATGAAAATTGATCAGAACAGCTCCCTCATCATTTAAAAATACATCTGGGGCAATATATTTTCCAAGAAAGAAGTGTTTATTGTGTTCAATAGATGCTTAAAGTCAAAACTAATTATAGTTGAGTATAGTATGAAAAATGAGAAATATTTGGTATTTAAAGTTAAAAATGTAATAATAACATAAGTAATGCAAGGTGAAACTTCCCTTTCGGCCATTTAATTTAGGTTATATACTATTTCCCTCTTGAGAAAAAAATATAAATTTAAAGTTTTTAAAAAATGAAATTTTGAATTAAGACATTCATTTAATGAGTCTAAATAATTTTGGACAATTTTTAAGTTTCGATTTTAATAAATAATCAAACAAAAATTAATATAGTTGTTAAAATTTGGATGCATTGTATTTAATGTGGAGAAAGTTATGTTTATTAATAACCGGTAAACATAAACTTAGATCATAAATCAAATATTTGCATTAAAATTCACGAGACATTTTTTGAAGAAAAGAATTTATGAACAAAATTAGACAATCATCAAGTTCCTTAAGAGGCAGCGTAAAAATACTGTTGAGCATTAAGAGAATAATTAAAATCAGGAGATAATGTTTCTGAATTTTTACTACATTCTATCTTTTTAAACATCTTCAGAAACTATTTAGTTATTTATGCAAAATATACCAAATATCTGGAAAAAAATGACGAATAATTTAATAAGCTGCTCCATCTCGTCGAAAGTTCAATATCAATTTGAAAAAAATATATCTTTTTTATTTTACTTCTTTCCAAATATTATGATTTAAATACAATATAGATATATTATCAACCAATTTATCAATTCATTATTCGATACGGTTTACGGAATAGCGAGTAACTATACGAGATGTGAACCTTGAGTACTGCTAAATTAATATAAATTTTTTCCGAATTGAATTAGATATTTTGGAACAACTTATGGTCCGGATTTAAATTCTTTCATATTGTTTATCGTTATCTTATTCTTTGCCGAAAAATAAAGTTTCTTCCAATTATGAAATTTAAAATCAATACAACAAATAATAAAAAAAAATTATACTTAACCTTATAGTCACTTACAGCTCATAGTTGAGGAACAGTTTGACTACGGTCAATGTAAGTGTTTAGAATGTATTGTTTTTAGCTAACTTTACATGGATAAAAATATTCGTTACATAATTATAAATTTTTTTTTAATTATCTACACTTGGGAGTCTTGTAAAAGTAAATAAGAAACATGGAACAAGCACTAATCAATACTATGTAATTTAAAATATTTAGAATAAAACAATAAGCAAAAAAATAAACAATAAGCAATAGCAAAAAAATAATAAACAATCCTTTTGTTAATCTCGGGAAAGAAAAACAAGGTTTGAAGAAGTTTTATTATAATTAATCATGATTTAAAAATATAGACTTAATTCTTATCATCAAAATGGGTTTAATTTACATATTTTTATGTTCAAATGTGTATATTAAAAAAATTATAAAATAATTTATTATGAGAATTGTATTACATATCGCGGAAGTCATGATCTTGAAAAGGAACGACATGGAATGAAAGCCTAGCAAATAATATTTCAGTTTAATACTGAAAGTTTTTTAGTCAGACATGTTTAATAATTTACGAAAATATTTTAAAACTGATTAAAATTTTTAAAATAAATATATCAAGTATTATTAAGATAAAAATAATTTTTAAAACTGTTGAGAAATAACTTATAATTTTAAACATTTCATTTAAATAGAAAGATTTCACAGGTATTTCGATTGAAAGAGTATCGGGATGAAATAATTCGATTTTCCAAATAAAAATGTCAATTTTTCGAAAGTGGTTTGTTGTATATATATATATAAAAATTTTTATTTTACCATATTTCATTCCTAGAATAAAATTATAATTCCAAAGTAGTATCCGTACAATACGTACAATAACAAAGAAATATCAAAATGGCGTAAATTAACATGATAAAATTAATTTTGACTTTGAAATGATTCAGTTATGTGGGAAAATTTGTATTTAAAAAAAAAAAAAAAATCAACAGATGAAATCACGAAGGACTGACTTAATTTTATGTTAATTTCAAATATAAAATATGTTTAGGGGCTTGATATTTTTTCTTACACATAAATTGTAATTTTAAGAATAATGTTATTAGATTAAAGTAATAAGTTTTAGATATCTATTTTTCTTTACCCTTTTCTGCCAGATGAACGAGGAAGAGTCTCTTGTGCTCCTTTGGCTTCGTGACATGTGGTGGTATATATGGATACTGCGGTGGCTCGAAGTTAGGCCTCCACCAATTGCCTATCGTATCCTCAATGGACCACTCTTGTTTCACTCCATCCTGACGCCCTAAAGTCTGCAACCAGCATTCTTAAACCTAAGACTACTTGCTCTTCAATAACAATCTTCATTAGATAAAACATCGCAATAACTATTTAAAAATAAATCAAAAAGATTTTTACGATAAAGATTTGAAACGTATAAGTTTTTAACAAAATTAATACAGGATTTAAATTTTTTTTAAACCTAAAGCAATATTTATAACGAGACAAAACATTTGTCTCATGTTAAATAGTTTAGGTGCAAATTATGAATTAGAACTTGAAATTTTGGAGACAAAAATTGTCTTTGTCAAAAAAGAAAAGTTTCACCGAATCATTTAAATGCTATCAAGAATTTAATTTAAATTTATTAAATATATCTTATTTTAAAACTCAGAAGCTAATCACTACTTTTTTAATCACAGCTTTACCAAAAGATGATCTAAAACAGAGGTCGGCAGCCTGAAACTGAAAGTAGAACAAAAAATTTTCTGGTATGCCGCACGATGTCAATGTTGCAGCTTAAAAACTATCTTCGATAAATTTTTATTCATAATTAAAAATGAGTACATTTATAAAAATTAGCATTAAAAAAATATGAAAAAAATAATTAGCAAAGTGATTGTCCTTATTATAATATTTGATCAAAATTGCTACATCACCACCAAGTAATGGACCGATCAATGAATTTCAAATTTTAAAAAGATAAGTGAAATTAAACTTGACATGGCTGGAATTTAATGAAGCAAAATATTATTTATATTTACGGAACTGAAATCGAAATTAATTAAATCTTATTTAATTTCCAAATTTTTTTTAAAGTAAAAAATTGTATGTAATTTTTTTATGAAAGGTTTGATAATTTCAGTATGTATCTAATCCAAGGTATTCTAAAGCTTCCCCCCATCTTACCCGTTTTTGTTCAGGCATTAACTCTGGGGCACCCTGTGCATTTAGACAGATACAGTTACTTCGCGGACTTCGCTTAAGGCAGATGAAGGGGCGCAGGTTGCCGACTCCCGAATCCAGAATTTTAATTTTGTATTTAAAATTGTTAAAAACTTCATAATTTAATGGATCTAAGTTTACAAGAAGCCTAATAGCTTTTATTATTTTGGAGTTATTTGAATCACGTGACCTTTGAAATAAGTGCAAAGACATTAAACAAGGCATAAGGTAAATTTGTTTGAAGTACAATTAAATAAACTAGAATCATTAAAATTACATAAACAAAATATCGATAAATCAAAAAAATTCACATTCTTAGTAAATTTGAATATTAATTGAGGAAAATAAATAGTTTTCCTTACTTCCGCTACAGCAATCACAAGTATAATTGAGATATCAAATAAGTTAAAAAAAGTTTATTTTTTCCCTTTTTTAAAAATGAGTTTAAGGTAAAATAGTTTTAATTCGAACAGTTTGAAAGTAAAACAAAATGTACTGGCTTTTTATGAAATAATATATATACATACAATTTCAATAGATTTGGTGTTTTAATATGGAAAAGAAAGCGAAACTTTTAAGTTTAATGCATTTCAAAGCTTAATGAAAGGCAGTCTTTTATAAAAATTTTATATTTAACAAATAATAAATTGAACTTTGAAAATGTATTTGCTTATATTTTTATAGAATAAAAAAAAAATGAATCACTAAATTTAAGCTAACAAATAATTTTTTGGGTTGAATATTATATCTTGCTACTTACTGAAAGTCAGTTTTTTAAAAAAATGGCAATTTGAGGAAAATACTATTTACCATAATAAAATTTTTTTACATAATTCACACAGAAACTGAACATATTCAAGATTTCAAGATGCCCAGAATAGAAAATTTTAAATTATATCAAATCTTAGCTTAAGGAATTCAACTCACCATTGAAAAAATTAAAAAAAAAAACATGAAAAACAAGAAATACTAAAAAAAATTAATAGAAGAAAAACTAAAAATTACTTAACAAATATCCCAAGTCATTGAGCTTTGCCCAAGATAGTGGAACAACTTAAATATATGTTAGAAAATTTTAATTTTAGAATAAAAATTTCAAGCAATTTGTCAGTAAATATGTTTTATGAAATTTGTAACTAACAGTTGTATTCTACAATTCAAACAAATTTATTTGATAAATTTTTAACACAAAACAAAGACACAAAATAAAATTTTACAAGTAAAATAATATTTACTATACTCTAAAAATTGGGAAAAGATGAACCAATTAATTATATTCTCAATTTATATAAAATTAAAAGTCCCAAATATTTGAAAAAAAATACATCAAAAAAAATTTTTTAATAATAGTGTTTATAAATTTTAATATAAATTTCATTATAATGATTAATGAGAAAATAAAATCATAATATTGTTTTAAAGATTCATTTTAACTGTAAGCAATACATTAATTTATAATATCTAAGAGAATCTCACAGCAATTAAGCAAAAATGAAACTTATTTAGCATTAATATCTTCTTACATAAAATTGTTTAAATACAAATGTGTTTAAAAAAACAATTATTACAAAAAGGGATTGCCCTTTAATAATAAATTGTCAGAAAAATTACTTGCTAATTCAAAGCATTATCCTAATAATATCAAAAATTAAATCTACATGCATAGAAAAAAATTAATGAAAAACTTGCCTCTGTCAGTAATCTTCTCAAGCCTTCAACCTCATCTTCACCAGGTCTGAGTTCCCCTCCTGGCCTGAAATAATTAAATCTTACTTTATTCATACCAAATTAAATTCCTGTTAATTGAAAACTTCAAGCTCATTATGAAATTATAAACTGTAAATATCTATTTTTTAAAATAAATTTGCATATATAGATATAAATCTAAATATGAAAATTAGTTATAAAAACTTAAAAATTTGACATACAATTTAAAAAATGTTGTTCCCAATTGTAAAAGTAATACATGAGGTAGTCCATGTTCATGAACTAAAAGAACACCTTCAACACTTCTTCTCATTCCTATTTTTTCAAATTCATCTCTCATTCTTTGAAATCTGGCAGGTACTGATGGATCTTTCTCAAATAATGGTTCTTTTGTCCCAAATGTGTAATTTGTTAAAGGATATCTAAAAGTGAATTCAAAATGTTCAAAAAAAACAACAAAAGCATGTGACAGAATTAATTTACTTAGGATATATATTGCTATTGAAATTGCCGCGAGCTAATTCCTTAATAACAAAGTGCATTCACATCACATAAATATAAAATGCAAAACTCATTCATTAAATATTATATATAACTATAGTGATTAAATATAATCACTAGTCATTAGTAGTAAATCAATACTATGAAATCAAATAAATAAATACTATGAAAACTATTCTATATCGCTAAAAGCATTTCTTATTCGAAAATCAAAAGTTTACTGCAAAATTATAAACATTTACGATTTAAAACACTATAAATCAAACAATTTAAGTTGTAATGAAATAATTTTGTTTTAAGATAAAAAATTATGAATTTTTAATAAATTTAAATCAATGAAGTGCGAGTTCGAATAAATCAAACTCAACTCACATTTAATAAACATTGGCACGTGATTAAGCGAAATCTAAACATATACGACATTTAACTGAAATCAACTTACAAATTCACTGTTCTGCTTAGGACAGGATCACTCATTAAAATTTTAGTTTCAAATGATAAATTTTGTGATGAATTTCGCCTAGGCCATCCAGTTCCAACTGCTGGTTTCATGGCTTGGGCATTCGCAGCCATAGCCATGGTTGATCAGCTTTCTTTGAGCTACTGAACTTAGTATTGAGCTTCCGGAATGAAATGAGTAGTCTAGTGCCACGTTAAAAATTATTTTTATTTAAACCACCACAGAATTTGAAATTACATTTATAAAGATATTTTATTAAAGACAAAGTTACATTTATATATAGATATCTATATATATATATATGTATAAAAACTGTTCGTGTAGTAGCGAGATAAAGCTCGAATCGTCAGAAAATGTTTCTCAAAATCAAATATTATATTTGTAGCAAATAATAAGCATTTATTATTTCAGATTACAGACAATCAAGGGTCGAAATATATGCTAACTTTGAATTTGACTTAAATTCAGACAAGTTCTAATATATATTTAAAATTTCTATTTTTTAATAGAAACATTCGTCACTATAGCAACTATTAATGATTTTAAATCTTTTATATCTTAACTATAAAATTATATTTCAATTCTCAAAAAGTAAGAGCGAGTTTTAATTTGTAACAATGAAGTTGGTCAATGATAATAAATTTCACTAATTTTATGCTTTTCCATCAATCTCTTAATATTTTTATTTTACATATAAATAATTTATATTCTAATATTCTACCTAATTTACTGGTATTAAAATGTTACAAATTTATAAAAGATATTCATTTACAGTAAAATAAAATATAAAAATTACAATACCTTAAAGTGTTTGATATAAAAAAAGGCATAAATCCAACTTTTACTTTTTTTTGATTTTAAACTAGTTTTTAAAGTTCTATGTTTTATATTTATAACGAAATTGGTGAATCCCATTTTTCAAATTCCCATTATTTGAATTAAATTATTTCAACGCTTCATTTGAATAATATTTTTAATGCATTATAATTTATTGGACAACAAAAATTATTAGAGTATTTACTAGGATTTGAGCTTTTTACTGTCCATTGTCTAAGAACGCTAAAATTTCGAAAATAAATTCAGCACTGTTTCAAAATCTATCAAACAGCTCTTAATTAGATCCAAGTTTCATTGCACAAATCGGTAATTAATCAGACAATAAATAAGCAAATTATTCAATTTTTCTTCGAAAAAGCCTTACAGAAATTGATTTTAGATAATTTATCTAATTAATAATAAATAGTAAACTTAAGTTTTTATTTTATTTTTATATTCATTTATATTCATATATATTTATATGAAATATATATTCATATCCAATTTATATTCATTTTAAATTTTGAAAATAAGTAATAGGTTTGATAAATTGATTTAAATTATTTTCTTGAATTATTGACAAATAATTATGAAATATCTTTTAAAAACCTGATTTTTATGTACGGTGTAATTGTCCATAGAACCCTTACGCTTTGATCTTAATGACGCTTATTTTCATAACCAGGTTTGGTTATGTTTATTTACTTAATTTCATTGAGTTTTTTTCAAGCAAAATATTTCGGAATAACAATTTAAGATTGCAGAAAACTGCTGTTCGATTATAAAATCATCAAGGTTAATATTTTTTCATAAAATTTTCATTTTTAAGGGGGAAATGTCTGAAGCTAGATTGTCAAAGAGGCTTCCGAATTCAAAGTATCATATCACCGAAATTCAAACTTTATTAAATACGTTATTAAATCCAATTTTGCAAGAAATAGTGATTTTAAACGGAATGGTTACTTCGATTCTTAATGTAATAAATAAAAGGGAAAACGAGGAGTCGAGTAAGATTACGAAAAATTGCGAATTTGCTAACAATAGCATTGCAACTGATGTAACTATGATGGCAAGTAGTATCCACAGGCTGACAAAAAATTATGAAAATATGAAGGAACAAATTGTTGAGAATCAGAAGAATATAAATAAGTTTTATGAAAAATTAAATAACATTGAAAAATTATTAATGACTTCCTTGAAGGCTCAAAATAACAGAGCAATGAAACAAGTTGAAGAACAAATATTAGACAAAGTGTCTACTCTTGAACAAATTTTACTTGATGGGATTGACCTAAAACAGTCAAATAATAACAGGTATATTATAATTTTAACATTTTAAATTTTACATATACTTTTTAGCTCTACTACTAGTATATTACTAAAGTTCTAATCTGTGGGAATATTAAATATGAATCTTTTCAAATAAAAATTTTTTGTTGAGAAGTAATTATTTGAAATAATTTCTTTAAGACAAATCTTTCTTTCTTTTGTGTCTTAATTTTAGCTTTACCTTATAAAATTATTTTCAGTTTACTAACACCAGAAACTAAGCAATATCAAGTGAGTGCATCTGTTGGTCTGGATTCATCATTGCAACTGATAACTTTAAATAGTGAGGAAGATTATCCAAATGGTTCATGGCTTGGAGATGTATCATCTCCTAAATATAGAGTGAGATGTTCAATTTCAGAAAAGTATGTAATGACTAGTATATTATCAAAATTTATTAACATTTAAAATTTGCAAAAATTAGGTAGCTTAATGTTTCATTTAAATCTTCATGCTAGAACATCAGATTAATGATAAAAACAATTTCATGTATATAGCTACTGCTACATATAATATATTGTTCAATTTTTAATACATTATACTATATTCAAAAGAAATTTATTTTTATGATTGTTCAAAACAATTTCTTTTTAAATTTCTTATTTTTCCTTAAAGGAAAATACTTTATTTTACTTTTAGGTTATTTTATATTTTTAAATTTATTTTGATCTAAAATATTACTTTTACAAAGCTTCCATGATATTTTATCATGAATTAAAATAATTGAATGTTTTAATTTAAATTCTAGAACAATGAAAATTTAAAATTTTTTTTAAACATTTTTTGGTCTGTCATGTTATTAATTATTTGCAAAAATAGATATCTCTTTATTATTAAAAATCATGCAGTATAAAATTGAAACATACTTCATAGATCAATAAATAAAATATAAATTTATTTATAATTTATTTAATAATTGTATAAGAGGTTTTTAACAATATTGTTTGTTATTAGTTTTATAATAATTACTATAAAATTCACTCAAGAAACTGATAAAACATATGGAGATGAATTTAAAATGAAAGCAAAGCAAAGTAAAAATACAGAGCAAGAAACTGATGGAAAGCAGAGATGCATTAACACAGCAGCTAAGTTTCCTTATCAAAAGATATAAGACAAGAAACCACATTTAGGAACAATTTTATTAATCACAGTTTATGACTGGAAAACTTCAGACCCAGGTTGCTTCTTTAACTATTGACTGGAGTATTTCTCCATCCTATACAAATCTTTTTCAAAATTCATTATTGCCAAATGATCCATAAATTCTCAATAAAAACACAATTTTTCTTAAGTTTGAATCATAATGACAATTTGCAGTTCTCTCAAATATGGATTCATTTGATTTCCTCCCAGTGTTACATAATGCTTCCTACTCATCACTCTGACGGAAATAAAGCTAAAAGAAGGACGAAAGAGATGCAGTAAATATAAAAGCAAATATATGAAACATTGATCGTTGATAATGCAAAAAGCATTGCGAAACCGAGGTTCTAAATGCAAAACTATAACATAAATTACAGTTTTTTCTATTCATAAGCAAAATTCTGCTTTAATTTCTTGTATTATAAATAAATTTTTAGAAAAAGACACAAATGTAGTTTTTTCTAGAATAGATAAATCCTTCGATTTAGTCTGCTGAATCCGACACCCTGATTACATAAGAATTGAATCCGAATGCATGAAAATTTCTAACCTAATGACATGACTGACAACAACCACGGTGTAAAAGATTAAGCTTTTAGACATAAGAGAGAGCGAAAGCCAATATGACGACAAGATATGAAAACTTTCGGAGTGATAATAGCAATGGTAAAATATCAATAATAAAAATAGTATTAACTATTAAAAATAGTATTACAAAACAACTGTGTTGATTTTCATTTGATTATTTTTTTTTAGGGATCTGTTTTTTATTAATACTAGAAGTACAACCCCTGTGAAAATGGCGCTAACTCTTTTAGATTATTTATTTACCAAAGACACTTTGGCTGTTTCAAACCTGTCTGGAAAGAGTAAATTAGGAAAAAAACAGTTGGATCCATTGATGGTAAGAATAGGATGTCACAAAAATATTAATTATAAGGATTATTATAAAATCAATATATAATTTTTTGGTTATTTTTTAATGTAACGATTATTATTATTTTTTCTAAATAACATTCAGAATTAAAATTTTTATCCTCCAAATTTTTTTCTAACTTTTTCATATTATTGTATTTTATCATCAGACAATTAATGCCAAAAGCAGACTGTTAATGAAATGAGTTTAATCAATTTTTTTCGCGAATGAAATATATTTAACAGATTTTAAAACAATTCAGTGAAATTAGTGAATGTCGAGATGGGGTATATGCTGATTTAAGAAGTACTTTAAAATTAATGTTTTCAGACTTTAGTAAGACTGTATTTCTTTATTATGAATTTATCACTACCTTAAATTTAATCATGCTTTTTGTGTACTTACAATTTGAGGTGCAATGAAATTAATATTTTCATAAACATTTTAGCACAAGCCGCCATGTCTAAAGTGTACAATTAATGTTTCGTTTGTACAGCCTCATTTTCTAATAAAAGAAGCAGCACGTTTTATGGTGAAATAAAATACATATTTTTAATCTCATTTATAATCTATGACAAGCATCTGTTATTATAGGGATTTCAAATTTTTCTGGGGTGTTAGGCAATGTTAATAATTTTTCATTTGGGCCTCACATTTCAGTTTCAAGAAAAAACATTTCAATGACTTTATTAAACTTTTATTGAGGTCTTAAAAAGTTAATGCATTTAGGAATTGGCATTAAGAAACTAGTAAAAACAACAATTAACAGTACGATTTTCATTTATGCGATTGCTTGATCAAAATCTTGAAGTAACGCTATGTTATGAGTAAATCAATGGAATTGTAACATGTAAAAAGCTCAAATTCGTAAAAAAAAAAAAAAATGAATGAAATTGCTCTTGATAAGATAATTAGAAATATTGTTATGAAAGCAAAGTTTATTCATAATTGTGGAGATGACATTACGTTACAACTTTGAAGTAATTGAACTAATTGTTTTCATAGATTATTACGCGGCAGATTGTGTGAAAAAAAAACAGAACGCCAAATATAACCCACAAGCCCTGATTTCTCATAAATATTTAGTATGGTTTTGAATGAAAAGTATTTTGGAATTTTTAAAAATGGTATGGATGATAAGCCAAAAAAATATCAGTTTCTTTAACCGTTTGACTCATGAGAATCCAAAAATATTTAGAATATATACGTTTGTCGGTTCCGAAAGCCTTCATTTAGTTATAGCTTATGTTTCTTTTTACTTTTTTTAGATATATGGCATAAAATGCCACTTAATGCATAATTTTAATATATCTGAGAAACAATGGGAGCGAATTAAACGAAATATTGATTCAAAGTGTCGTTGGGCGTGGAAGAAAAGAAAATTGAGTGCAACGCATAATCAGGATGTAAATTTGGTAACTTGATTTCAAATGTATAATAATATAGCGATGATTATGGTTAATGTACTTTAAATTTAATTACAAAATTCTGTTGCCAGACGCGAAATGAAAAATCGGAAGATGAAAAGGATGATCCGAAAATGGTTGAAGCAATCGAACAAGTTATGGTTGGAGGATTAAAAACACAAATTATTCATACTTTACAGGGACATATTGAAGTCCTTCAAACAACGCAGGATCAAATATTAATTCAAGATTTTCACAATATTCATGTTTTAGATGGTGATCAGATACTTCCGGTAAATTTCTTATTTTTTTTAAGTTTTTTTTATTGATTTCATTTAGAAGAAAACATAATTTTTCTTCTGAGTGTCGCTCAACTTTTTTCATTTTGTTATGCAATTTTCACTGTGATTTCTTTTTTTTTTTTTAAGTCTTTTGATATATCTTCCTAGGGAGGTTATAGTGTGACAAATAGAGAAAATCATTCGATGGGTATCAGTATTATTATTTAAAAACAATAAAAGGATCAAATATTAATAAATTTATAATTTCCTAGGTTTTAAATACTGGTTGTGACGATTCTGATAGTCCTATGCCTCTAACTACTTCCGGAATCGAAGCTAAAGATGATTCTGAAGAAAACTTAACAATCATCACAACAAATGACAGCGAACTTTCTGCAACAGCAGACATTATTAGTTTTGTTACCGAGCCAATGCACGAGGCACTTACGGAAGATGATTCGTTAAAAATTAATTCTGCAGATGTAGAAGAAGTATGAAGTTCGTTATAATAACAAAAATTGTGGAGAGTAACAAAAGTGTCGGTCAATGATTTAAAATTAATTTTTACCAGTATTTTTTTAATTACTAAAAACTATATAATTTTCATAATAAATTAAAAAGAAAAGTGAGTTTTATGATGGATTATGTTTAAATTTATATATCCGACACTGTTGCATGTTACTGTTCATCTACATTAGGAATATGATAAATAGAAGTAAAAATTTATACTAAAAATTGATTTTTTTAGTGCTTCAATATTGTTTGTTTTGTGAAATGAATATAATTTTTATATTCTTATCTTCATTTATGACTTTCCGAATTCATTCGAATTCGAACTGTCGAATTTTTCTTTTATTGGATAAATTCATAATGTACATTTTTGATTTGCAATGTGATTAGTAATTTCCATTCTTCATCTATGGCTTTCCTGTATATTTTACACTTTTATTCAGTTATTTTTAATTTTAATGCCGAATTAAAATTATTTTCAAATTATGAATGAAAAAAGGATACATTCCGTCTCTTGATTAAAATGTAATTCTAATAGATCGACGTTCGGATATGTTTAGCAAAATCATCTCTTGTATTTCGATCAAATGACAATATTCACCTAGATGTTTCAAAAATTTTCTTCACTTTTTTATAAGAAAACATTTACCTTTTTTTCAAGTTCAGAGATTTCGACATGGAACAAATACCTTGAAGAAAATGAAATATTATCATTGGAAAGGTAATAAGGAAAAAAGTCAAAACAATGTATTGAACGTATTAATTTACTTTCAAATTTTCTTAGTATAATTTTATTTATTGCTATTCTGAGCATATTTTATTTCTGTTTAAAGTTTTCATAATTCAGTTAATTTGATAATGTTGGCAAGCATTACGTGCGACTAAATATTATAAATTTTATTTAAATGATGAATATGAAAATACCTTAACATATGAAAAATTTTTTTTATAAAAATTCAAAATAATTATGATTTAAATCAGTATATTTTTTTTTAGAAGCTTTTGTAACAAAAACCCTTTTTAGTTCATTTATTTTTATTTTAGTGAAGTCGAGTGTATAATTTAATACAATAGAAAACTTAAAAAAGCTTTTATAGCAATAACTTTAGACAAATTTGACTGGAGTTATTTTAAAAAGAAAAATGGCCAAAGAGTGGTTACTTGAAAATTTTTTAACATCGAAAAATATTTTTAATACAAACTTTTCAATTGGAGAATTGTTAACCAAGTGATAAGTAACATATTTCAATAAAGTTTATTTAAAAAAAAAAAAAAAAAAGTTTTAATGTGTTGAAACGAGATTTATGCGACTAAATTTTAACAGATTGAAATAATCCTACTCTGAAAAAACAGTATACATAAATTACCATATGAATTTGCTGAGAAGAAACTTTTTTTTCTTCTTTTTTTGACTTTAAGAATTGCATGAGTCAAAAAATTCGCATTTCCTTACTTTAATTGTCTATATTGATTCAATTTTTTTTCTGCGATATATATTAAATTCTTTCCTTCTTTAGCTTTTAAAATTTTTATTGCGATTCGTGTTAAAATCTAGGTTAAAAAAATGTGATTTATAATTTAGATTAGAATACTGGTAAAATGAAGTAAGGTAAAATAAATGTTAAAGAGTTTAAGATAATGACTAAAAGTTATGAAATTTAGTATTACTTTAAATAGTCAATGGAAATCGTTGGAAATATTAAACTTTATATTGTGTTTCACATGGTTGCTCGTTTGTTACTTCAACTTTGCAATATTCGCACCGTTGCTTAAAAGTTCGAGTACAATGCATTTCGATTATGATCTTTAATATTCTTTTGTTCTGACTTATCATTGAATAAATTCCTGAACGAAAAGCAAACGGTGAAAAAAGTCTTATTAAGTTTTACTAATATTAATATATATGATATTCTACTTCCGTTCAAATCGATATTAGACAAAAAAAATTGAATTTTTTTATGTTTCTTAAAGTTATACAAAAAATAATAATTTTTTTCAAAAGTAAAATTTCACATTATTGGCTTAAAAAATTATGTAAATATATATATATATTTTTTTCTTTTTCTGTAATAAGCCATCGTGGGGGACAACTTTTTTTTATTACATGCGATTTTCAAACACATACAACTTTTAATATGAATAAAAAACAATTTTAAGTATAAAATATTGCTTTATTTTTTTTACTATTTTTTTTTTCATTTTTATTTTTTTTTTTGATATAATAAGACTCGTTGAACATTCTTTTAAAAATAAATTAGTTAATGAATAAAAATTAAAAAATTTCTTTATAAACAATTATGTAAAAAAATGCAATTGCTTAATTATACTTTACTTTTTTTTTTATTCAAGATAGATTTTCCCTACGGATTAAAAACCCATTGAATGATAAAAAGAAGTGCAATTTATGCATGATTTTTGCTCTCCGTATTAAAATTTATAAATATTGAATTCAGTGACAGCAATCGATACCCCTTAGTACGTCAATATTAAAATAAATTTTTATTGATATTGGTACGATAGTTATTGTATTTAACATTTTAATTATTTTATTACTCTGCGTAGATCTACAAATCTCCAGTTGCAATCGAAATTCCATTAGCTCGACAAATTAAATTTTTTTTACGAGTTTTAATGTGTCCACAACTTGAATCGGAAAAAAAGGGAAGCTAGCTGACGGTGGTTTACTACCGTTGGAATGCCTGAATATGCACACGCGAAAATTTCGTTGTAAATGATAACCATTCCTGCCACACGATGTCTTTCTGCTGTTGCAAAGGGCATCAGCCAAGTGAAAAATTGCCACGATCGCGTTTTCGGAAAATTCCAGCCGCGAACAAATTTTTCGCCCTCATCGATACCAATTCGAAGCTTTGATGGCGACCATCGCGCTACCCTCCGGGCAGACGGTGACGCCAGCTAAATCGCGTTCCTTCCGGTGTACTTCGGGAAGAAGAATTTTCAAATTTCGACTGGAGAAACCGAAGAAATCGGACGAATTTAAATTAAAATCGCCGTTGAGGGCACATTCGCTTTTGCTTTTACGTTTTTTACCTTCGGAATTAAAAAAAAAAAAAAAAAATATGCGGGAGCGCGAGGAATACATAAAAAGATCATGAATTTTTAACAAGGTTTTTAGGTACGGAAGCCAGCGAAACGGCCCGATGCGTGACGCTAACCGAAGACCGTTCTAGGGGATGCGGCTAATCTGAAATTGTAGATCCGATGTTCGATGGAAGGCACGTTCGGGATTTTTAGTGCCCGGCAGCATCGTTAAATTTAAGGTGTTCCAATGGGCAAATATTGCTTTATTGTATGCAGGTTCGCTACATGGGAAAAACGCTTTTTTTTTTTTTTTTATTTTTCCATTTTCCCCATTTTCGATGGCTCTCGGCAAAGATTTCCCGCGAAAGCTGTTTGAAACCTAATTCAGTTCTGTTTATTTAAATTTTGCACTTGATTTTTTTTTTCTCCCTCCTTTCTAAACTTCCGCATCCGAAAATATAAATTTCCCAGGTCGGAGCGCGGAGCTTTTTCGAAGTTGGAAAGTTTTCCGCGGACTCATCGGAAATGAAGGATGAACTAGCGTTCGGCGGTTTCCCAACTTGCGTTCACATTGTAGGGTTACTGCTCTTAACTGGAGTTTAGGCATGTCCAACTGGGGCAGACTGCTTTCCCGGTAAAATCCATCGTCGAAATGCCACCCATTCCCTCCCTGGCTTGTCGGGGCAGTTGCCGGCAATCGCAAAACGCAATTTCGTGCAGTGAGACAAATAATTTCGTCGCGGCAGTCTGTTCCTGTTGCTGAAACGGCGGAGCGCGTTTTCCTTTTAACGAAGAAGCAGGCGCATCGCTAAGCTAACGGAAAACATTTTCTTTTCTAACGCAAATTGCTGGTCCGCTGCAGTCCTTTAGCTTGTCTGCCCGTGCTTTTTATCACCGTGCAGTTAGTTTTAAGGATCCCCGAACGGAGAAACTGCAAAAAAACTTATGGTTCTGACTTCGTGGACGAGCTTTGATGCCCTTCCTAAAATACTGCAATTTGTGAATTCGCAACTGCGAGTATTCATATTGCTAAGCGATGGAAAAACGAATGAGCAGAGAGTATTTGCGAACGGTCCGAGGACTTATAAGCTTTAACGCGGATTATTTATGTGGAAAGGTTTCGGATACGAACGCCGTGAGCAACATTGACAATATGAAAGTTATTGCTAGTATTCAAATTTTCATAAGTTTTGGCAGGAGAAAAAAGAAAAAAAAAAATGCGACTAAAAACATAGTTAAATGCGATCTCTCTTCTTCCTCCCCGTTCTTCTGACACGGCTGCAGCACATTGAATCGAAAAAGTGTAGCTCCTGAAAGATTGTTCTTTCTCAATCTCCATACTGGATCCCCAGAGGAGATTTTATCACGTCTAAAAATTACTTTTGTTTCAAAAATGACAAATTTATGCTCTCAATAAAAATTTCCTCATTTCCTACAGATATTTTTTCAGTCGCTTTCAAATGAAAACCTATCTCAGACCGATATCCTGCGTACGTCACTGGTCGTTCGGGTGATTTTTCGATTTAACGTTTCACCGAGCTTTTACCATTGGAATGATGTTTCCTTTTGCCTTCCTCTTTTTTTTTTTTCTGTTTTCTAATTCCGCTCTTTCGAGAGGTGTTAACGCGACACTTTTAAAAGCGAAGGCGGGAAATGGAGGATTCTAATTACGGAGCCCTCGAGATGGGGTTGTTCCGTCTCCCGGACGGGAAGAGCGTCCAAAGCATGGAGAAAAGTCGAAAAGAAATCCAGATTGAAATAATGGAGATTTTTTTTTTTTTTTTCATTTTTTGTTTTGCGATTCCGGATTAAAAAATAATTAGGAATGATGTAGATCAAACAGAAAAAAACAGCAAGGGGCAACTGGGACAAAAAAGAGCGTTGTCTCCCTTGCATTTTCCATGCTTTCTTTTTTTGCGCCCGAAAATTGATGGTGCATAAATATCGGGGACATAAATTTTGAATGAAAACAAAAAAGTTGTTAGCGGGAGGTTGGCTAGAAAATGAGAGCGAGAAGGGATTTTAATTTCGGTCCGTGCCAATAGCGCTGGGATTTATATGTAATAAAATATTTAACAATGCGCTTTTACCAAAATATCCAATAAATAAATATATATATATATGTATAAAATACATACATATATTCTTTCTTTCCCCTTTTTTT
>JAOWBB010006644.1:0-21059 GCA_028565995.1 Ricinus marginatus
AAAAAAATTTTTTTTTTTTTTTTTGTCCCTCCCCCCCCCCCCGACTCCGCGCTGCTGCCTTGACTCCAAAGGAAATCGACGTTTCGAGTTAACTTTTTATTCTCCTTTTTTCTTTCAGGTAAGTGTCGCACAAAAGAAAGTTATAATTCGACGTTAACGCCAAGCAAAACGACATCGCTTCCTAAGTGGAGACGTCAGAAAGTTCAGCGCACACCCCCGGCAGCGACCCACAACGTCCCTTTCGTGTCGCGACATCAAATTCGTAGCAGTTTTCCGCTGCTGCATGCAGAACCGAAGCATTATGCCTTGGCGTCATTTTAAAATTTTCGACGCACGTAGGCGCAGAATGAATCGCGCTATTGAGAGTGCAATGCTTTCGATGTTATTTTGACGTTGATGATGTACCGAATTAATGAGATAATAGATGTGTAACGGAAAATGTACGCCTGCACTTGTATCGTCTGCATTTTCACGTGTATTAATTTTAGCGGAGATTAAAATTATTACACAATCAACGTATGCGACCGGGGAATATTATTACGTCACAGCCTCGCAACGAGGCTGAAAAAACAGAGGGAGCCCGGAAGGAAGCCCTTGCCAGGCATCAACAAACACCGCGGCTTAATTCTTCCTTATTCATCATCGGAATTCGGTTTTCCGAAGTTGGTACATACGCGCATCGTTAAAGGGAAATTTACGTTCTCGTGAGGTTGACACGATTGTATAACACTAATTCGTAATCCATCACCTCCTTTTTATTTTATTTTTTTTTTTATTAATCGTAAATCATGCTTGAATTGAATTGTGCCACCCAATATCGGCAGGGTTCGAATAGCGCGCGTCGCGTGATTCTACGCGCGACGGGCCCCGGCGATGAAAAGCGTTGCCAACTGTAGCGTCATTTCCCGGGGCCTTTGCACTAATTCCCGTCATCAAGCGAATCGAAAACGGCAATTTTTTGGGATTTCCCCCCTCCCCGCCCTTTAATTTTCGGTTCCGGGAAAGCACATGCGAATGAGGGAGACGCCAAGCGAGGGGGAGAACGGTGGAGAACGCGGATTAGTGCGGGAAATTTATTTTTTTTTTTTTTTTATCGGGACCGTTTGAGCTCTTTTTTTTCTAATCCCACGACATGAAAAAAAAAAAAAAAAAAAAGGGAATCCGAATTGAATTACGTCGGGACGTTATGAGTCAGAGAAAACACCCTTCAAGTTGCCCAGCGCCAGATGATGGGAAGGATAGGGGGATAAATGGAAGATAACATGTTTTAATAACCTATTTATGAAATTGCTGCTGGGTGAAGTACCATTTGGAGAGCTTTCGAATGGCAGAACCGTGAAACTTTTTTTTTTTTTTTTTAATCAAATTTTTAATGATACGTTATTGATCATCCCCCAGCCGGGAGGAGAGGGAACGAGCCCAGTCGAAGACTCCTTTCGCAGCTTCGATGTGCGGCAACCTCCGAGGAGTGAATCACTTGAACGAAATTATTTTTGTTTCATAATTACTCAGTTTTGTGTTTCAGTCCAACAGATGGTGAATCGTTCCCCGTTCAAACTCTTAATGCCGCAGAAATTTATCCCGTGGGATAGATTCCTTTCCTTTAAATTTTTTCATTTTAACAATCCGTTGGATTTGATAAATCCGTTTCTTCCGCATTAAAAAAAAAAATTTTTGGAGTTCCGTCCCTTTTGGTGCCGGTGGAGGAAGGAAAGAAATGTCGCATGTATCTGCGGCATAAATCGATTTTTATCAACCGTGTATCGGTGTATAGCCATTCTCGGACGATTTATCACGTACAGCATGATTCAGGTGTTAAAATAAGTCCGGGTAACCCGTTTTTTTAGCTCGCCCAAAAACCGTAGACGGATGGACATTATAAATAATCTAAGGAACCACATTTCCCGCTGAACGAAAAAAAAAAAAAATAAAACAAAACGTATACAAAATTCCCGCCTTTTTAAATATGAAGATGATGTAAATTTCAATTTCAATTTCAATTTTCCTTTTAATTTTCAACCATTCGGACGGCTCTCTCTTAGGAGGTAAAAAAAGGAAATTTTCCATAATTTTATATTTCGGCTCAAATCCTGTACTTTTTTTACTAACATAAATACATTACAATTCAATTGGGCCGTGGAAATAATATGTTAGGCTAAAAAGTGGAAAGAATATTAATGAATATAAAACTGAGCTTGGAATTTAAAATTATGCTAATTGAACGATCATCTAGTTATATATATATATATATTTCATTATATTAACATTATGATAATCCCAATTATTAACATGTAATATACCCATTAAAAATTTTATAAAATTATATTTTACATACATCAAACATGATATATGTATATAACCCGTGGGGGTAAAAGTTGGAGCAGGAAGCTGTTAGGTAATTTCGGAATCGTAAATTTACATATAAACCATTTACTTAGGATGGTGGAATGAAGAGGGGATTCGTTGTATCAGATAATTTTTCCGGGGAAGCTGAAAATAGATAAATACATATGCATTATGCATGGACTTATGAGTGCGTGCATTTCGAAGCTTGTTACGCGTCGCGGTACAGTTGTGACCAACGTTAAGTTGTTGAAACTTCGCGCGACACGACGGTGGTGAGATTTTGGCCGGCGCCTTGTGCGACGTGTCCGGGGGATGCAAAAGGCTGCGGGGGTTGGCAGGGGAGCGAAGAGGCCCCATTGAATGTGATAGGGCACGAAAATAATTTAATGAGCCTCAGACAGACAAAGGTTTATCTAATTAGAAAGAAGCGCGGCTTCATTTAGCCGGGGGTTTAGATTCGTGCTCACACTCCTCGGTCCTTCGGGCTGCCGAGAACGCTCTTCTGGGGCTCTCGCACATTTCTCCCGCTGAATTTAGATGAGGCACTTGATTCGATTTCGTTCAGACGAGATTATCATTATATCCGAATTAATCGAGAGCCGAAAAGTTTTACATTCGCGGACTGCGAAAACGATTTGTCGAGAGTTCGCGTTGGGGAATGATACATGGAGCTTCCCTCGCCGAAACCGAGGGCTGCCACGCTCGGAGCCCGGCGTCGACGCCCGGCTATTTTCAGATGGAGAGAACGCAGAATTTTTTTGGGGGCTCGACGGAGGAGACGCGCACAGAGAGATAAACATTCAGACCGGGGCTTTCGACATCGGAAAAAGTTCGCATTGAAGTCGAAACGACAAGAAAGTCGACAATGCCTTCGAAGAAGCCCTTTATTAAACTTTCTGACATTAACAAAGGCCTGACATTTTCACCGAGTGCTGCTGCCGTTTGTGAAATATCGCAAGATTCCCTTCGAAAGTCGCCTTTTTTTTTTTTTCCTTTTTTTTTTTTTATTTTCTCTCATCGAATCGGGATTTTGCGCGGCAAAATGACCGCGGCCGAAAAAGTAAAAGGAGGTACCAAGTGGTAACGTTCGCACCCCCATCCCCAAATCCAAGCTTTTAAATTTGAAAATTTGCGCCGGTTCCCTCCTCTGTCACCGCTTTCGAAATGCCGTTTTCTCACCCTGTTTCTGAGGCGACGCCTTTTCTTTTTTTTGCTGCAGCGGTTAACAATGACGCCGCCACAGACGGAAAAAAAAAGGCGTCGTTTTGTGAAAGGGAAAAAAAGGGGGGGAAATGTCTACCCGTTTGGAAAAATACCTCGGAGGGCAGGAAACGTAATACACAACTCTCCCGGAAAAAGCGGAAGAAGAATATGATTTATTTACGGTTTTGTGACCGCTGCGTATCACACTTGGCAGGGAACGGCGCAGAAAAGGAGGAAAGCTGATGTTGATCGTGGCAATGAATTATTCAAAAAGTCGAAAGTCTAGTTCGCGGTCCCTCGCGCCAAAGGAAAAACGGAAAAATTTCAGCCGGTCTTATTAAAAATAAAAGTGTAAACCCAAAAAAAAAAAAAAAAAAAAAAAGTAAAAGCGTCCGCTTTAACTTTTAAAAGCTTTAATTTCGATTTAAAATTTCCGGCAGAGGCAAATCGGTGGACGGGAATAAAAAAGGTAACGTGGCAGAAGACGAATCCGCTCTCTGCGGGATGACATCATGCGTTGCCAAAATGCACGTTACTCCGTGCACTGTCGGAGCGGCGTTCGAAGCCGGATTCGAACGCCGAGTCCGACCGAGCGACTTCCGACAATGCAAAAGGTATTTCGGATGTTTGCGGCCATTTTTATCCCGGCCAAAAAAGCGAAATAATCCATATTTTCTTCGTGCGGTTTATTAATTCGATGTTGCATTTGCTGCTCCCCGGGGGTAAAATCCGGTCGCATTTTCACTTCACCTTCGACTCTACTCCCGAGTTCGTTATGCGAAAGTGGCCGAAAGGAAGAAAAAGGATTCAATTCACGCTTAAAAATCCTTCTATAACTTGGAGCGGAGTGGGAGAGGAGGAAAAAGGAAGTCGGGGAAAAACAAACGGAAGGAGGGTGGGAGGCAAAGGTGGAACTGCGATTTGCCCCGGGGAGTGAAAATTGGGAATTTTTCCCCTTTAATCAAAGTGATGGTACCTTAAATTGAAGAAAATGCTCTTAGATGAAAATGATTCCCTTCCCTATCCAGGTTGAATGAAAACCCCGGCTCATGGACCCCGTTTCCATGGAGAGGGCTCAATCCTCGCTTTCTAATCTCTCCTTGCGAATTTCTCCTCTCGTTCTCTTCGGGATATTCCACAGAACAGCGTTCTCCAGCAGAGGCGGGGGACACCTTCTCCCGGCAAATTAAGGAATCCGATGCAGTTGTCGGCTCCGGAGGTTCCCCCCCCCCCCGGTCGCCCCTCGAACCGGGGCTTTTTCTATCCTCCCGGAGGCGCGCGGCTCGTTCGGATTGCAGGTACTGGGAAAGGACCCGGGGCGGGATTTTCAAGCCTGTCCGCTCCAAAATTTTGAATTGATTAGTTCCCCGGGGAATTTGCCCTCGGGTTTAAATTACCTTCGATTTTGATCCCAAACGCGGAGCGCCGGGAGGGAAAGCTCCCGTTCGCCGAGGACCGGGAAATTCTGGATTTTTCCGCCCGCGTGCGATTATCAGCTTTTTCGGGATCGGTTTTTCTTCCTTTCGCTTGAGCCGAATCCGTTGATGGGAAAATTGAAAAATTTTCCCGTCGCCCCGGTCATTTTTCTTCCCGACGGGAACTTAAATTCTTTATCTACGTGGGCGGGGGTGGGGTCAAAGAAATCCAGGCTCCTCGTTCGCCTTCGGGATAAAGTCGCTTTGCACGAGTTTTCTGGATTTCAGTTTCCGTGCCGGGGCGAGATCACGAAAGGGGTGCGCGGGCGATCGTGAAAGCTTTCGTCTCGTGCATTATGTTAATCGTCTTTCGTTTTTTTTTTTTTTTTTCCCTGGCTTTAAATTAATCCGCGGTGTTTTGTCAGTCCTCTTCGGTAAAAGCAAATGCCCGTGGCTGGTTTGGTGCCGCCGCGAGAAAAAAAATTTTGAAGATTTATGAGTTGTTTTTTGGTCCAATGAAATACGTCGTTTGCCTTCGGCCCATTAAGATATAAAATAATTAAATATTATTAGCCGCATAAAACTTATCTAAGATTATAGAGAAAAAGTTATCGAGCTTCTTTGGGGGCGGAAAAAAAGATTCCAGCAATCGGTTTCCTTTAATTTTATACGTGATGATTATTCGATTATCATTAAATGTTTTCCCTCACAATGAATGCAAAATACTTCCGTTCTGCGGTTTTTCCTTTTCCTATTGGGACAGTTATTGAGTTACCAAAGGAGTAAATAACATTTAATCGTTTTCTTTTTTAAGATTGAATAGCATTTAGCCGGGCGACGCATGGTTTTTGAGATAATCCCAACTGAGATGACTTTAATTGTCGAGTGAAATCAGAGGTAAATATTTATATATATAAATGCTAAATTTTCGAATTTTTTGCCGCACGATATTTCACTCCGCGTTATTCTGTTCGAGGACCATCCGATCTAGGATCCAGGCGGACCACGACTTTTGCGGCCGTTAATTTTCCCTTTGGTCAGCGATCTTATATTTTCAAAAGATGCACGATTCCGAGGCACTCCTGGCACGATGAAAATATATAAATCGAATTAGTTATGAATTCATTTTATTTCATTTTTTTTTTCCTTCGTCCAATAAATTATGCCGGAATTGCGTGAAACGTTCGAAATCATTTTTCTTTCCGAAATCCGAAAAATATTCAGCTGGAAATTTTAATGAGATAAGCACTTGAAGGGAAGGTGGTTTGGTTAAGGTGGTGCAATCGAAGTCTAGATTATTTCAGCGTAAGGAAAAAAAGGAGAGGGTTTAAAAAGGGAACTTCCGAGCAGGCGTTTTTAGTCGTTGTGAAATACGGCCAATGATTCGGTGTCGGAGAAAAATTGGCTTCATTTTGAGAACAGTCATCGAGATCTCTCTTCGAGTGACGGAGACGTCGCGTCTGACACATCAGGTTTCCTGTAACTTTAGTAATCCCTTTCGATGCATTCGAGGAGGACTTTTTCGTCGGGAATGAAGAAAAGTTGTTCTCGAAATTCACTTTTTTTTTTTTCCTTTTTGTTCTTAAAATAAAAGCAAAAAACCTGGACTTTGATTTTGGACGCCATTACGATGACGTTACATGAGAAATTCGAAACGTTGCCTCGGAGAAGTCGAAAGCCAATCAAATTGCGAGGTACATTCGGTACGAAGTGAAAAATCCACCCAATCGGCGGGGGTTTCTCCGCGAAAAACATAAACTCGCAATCAGTCCGCAGTCGGCATTTGCAGCCTCTCAAAAGGTAAATTAACAGACGAGCCACAGACGTTAAAGTACGTTGGAAGCCGTCTCGCCCGACGGCGAGTAAATTTTTTTTTCCGATTCAACTTCAAATGATGATACGTTTCGATTAAAAGAAAACGGAGGGAAGATTGACCATTTAAGGTTCCGATATTTTCGAAGGGAACAACGTTCCCAGAGTGAAAATTTGTTGGATTCATTATTCAGAAAGGAGATAAAAGAGAGAGAGAGAGAGAAAAAAAAAAGGGAATTTTTTCCTCTCGATGTAATGTGCAACCGCGTCACAATTTACAAATCGAACGGATGAAAATGCCGTCCGATGCGTGAGGGTTTCGAGTTCGCGAGTCACGTCTTCGCTCGCATGCATTAAAATATTCAAATATTAAATAATTAATTTGGTGGTTGCGCTTTCCCGTGACGCGCGCACACACACACACAGAAAAAAAAAAGGTAAAGTAAAAAGAACCCGCCCGGAATGAAGTTAGCAATCAAAAGTTGACGGAAATATGCTAAGCAGAGTTGCCAACCGTGCCGTTGTCCTGACGACGATTCCCATCCGCGCGATTTGATTTCAGCTCAGCCAGACGTGTCAACTTCCCTGCAATCACAGCCGAAAGTGGTCTCGTCCATTTTTTATGGCTCCCGCGTCCTGGGAAGAGCGTGGAGGGAAGGGAGGAGGAGATCCTTCGGGATGGCCTCGAACTCCGTTTGCCGCTAATGGCGGCAGTCGCCTCTCCCTTACAACATTTCCGGGACTCCAGACGACGCTCCTCAATTCGGCATAACATCTCCGCACCCTCAGTTAAGTGGAGATTTTCCCCAATTCCGCTTGCGATTTTCCTTTTCTCCCCGCAGCCGATCACCCGGCCGGAAGATCTTTTTTCCTTTTCCTCCTCCCATTCCCGCTCCGCGAGCATTTCGAAGCCTTCGCGCCGATTTTCGTCCGTCATCTGCGGTAATCGCCGCTTACTCTTTTCGTCGGACGGTCAATTGGGGTTGTAAATTCATCATCCCCCGGATGCCGTACAAGTGATGGGAACATGACTAAGGGAATTTTTACAAGAGCCCCTGAAAGGGGACGAGCCTTTTTTCCAGCGGAAACTAATGATATTTATGATCTTTTTCGTTAGGAGATCCTTCCTCTCCATATTTATCGCTCGGAGAATGCGATCGGCCATTACCGATGTCAATTACGACAATCAATCTAATTTATCTTCGGTTAATAACACGAAATTGTTATTAATCTTGTCTTTTATTTTATTTTATTTTTTTTTTTTCTTTTTCCGTTTCTTGAGCCTCCGGATGAGAAATTTGTGAGCCGCGGCAAATCCGATTCCCTTCTTCGGACCTAGCGAACGGCACCGGAGGATTTGAAAGCTTCGCGTTTTCAGACTTCCGTTCCCGGTTCGGAATCCCGCGTTTCCGTATGCCGCAGCCTTTCGTCGTGTCCCTGGGACGCCCCTTCCGGATCGGGGATCGATTCGCGCGAGTCCCCCGGAAGTGGGATCCGCCAGCGGGGGCGCTCGCATTGTCCGGAAGGCGAGACCGTCTCCCGCCCCTTCCGGGAAAGCGAGGAAGAAAATTTTTCGACGATCGCTTCCGTGCCCGAATTCGGACGGAACCCGTCGGACAGGGCGAAGTTCCAAGTTACCCCTGCTCGAGCTCCCTCTTATCCTCTCCAAAATGGCATCGACCGAAGGGGGATGCAACCGAACCGTTTCGGGTTTTAGGTTAAGCCGATTTTTTTTTCTTTATCAGTGCACGGGACATAAATTATTGGATGGGGAAATATTTTATCTTTTGCGGTTTAAATATATATGTGTATATATATATATATATATCTTTTTTTCGTTTAACGTAAAAAATATTGGAGACGTCTTTTAACGTGGCCCACAGTTAAAAGACCCGTTTAGCTTTGTACGAGCCGACTTTTTTGGGAGAATTAATTAAATCCGAGATGCTGAAAAGCCTCCTTTTTTGTTGTACGTATAACGTATATACATAAAAATATACCTTTTTTTATGAAGTTCATTTAAAAACGTTTCAAAAAACACCGCTTTTTCGGAAAATGCCACGGACTATGCCGTGCCGATGTGCACAAGTTTAACGTTTTTATTTTCCTTTTTTACCGAAGCACTTTTTTTTACGATTCATTAAATCGTGGGGGAGGAAAAAAAGTATAGAAGTGGATGTCGCCATAACGAGATCTTTTGGAAAAATCCGATTTCTAACAAAGGAGAATAACGATTTCGGGGGTTGTAAAATTTAAAAAATCCGCCCGCGGCGCGAACGCCTTTCCCGGCTTCGGCCAACTCGTCCGACCGTCCTCGTGCTCTCCGGTTTTCCGACTGCCAGCGTGGCAGCCTCCCGCCCGTTTTCCCCCGGAGGGGTTGGTGTCGCCTCTCGCAGCGGGGGGAGGAAAGAGGATCCGAGGGATGAGGCGGGAGCTGATCCCCCGGGGCTGCGGGCCCGATAAAGTCGAGTGACCCGGTCGAAAAACCGCTTTTTTACCCTTCTGGAATCGCCGAATCGGTCGCCGATTCCTCCGCTTTGCGACTCGAAGTCGCACGGTGCCTCCCGGATCCATTTTACGGCGAGCCCGGACGAGGTTTTCGTCTGAGGAAAGCGCGCCAGCATTTTGTAAATAAATCTGAAATACGTGTAAAGGAGTTTTGTTTACTTAGGATGCACTTTCACATACCACACCCGGCATGCATGTGAGAGCTAATATTTAGAATAAACTCGTATACGTGTTTTATGTTTGTAATTTTTTTCAAAGTTTTCGACTATCATTTACTGATTAACAATGAAATACATAAATAAAGTGTTTCGAACACGAAATCCAATCCTTCGGGTACTCCCTTGCAGAGTGACTCGGACGTCGCCTTGCTTTCGGATCCGGCGGCACGCGTTCGAAAATGAATTTCGCGTATGAAGTGCACTCGCGCAGCTTAATTTAGTTTATTTAATTTGTAAATCTTCTTACGTGTTAATTTCCCTTCGAGGCTTGTTCCGCGTCGGAACGATTCCCGCTGAAGGAGGCATCTTCGGACGAAAGGGAAGATTTTCGGGGTGTGTCGGGACCGAGCGTTCGGGGGACGCGATTTCGTCCGGGATGAACTTGGGTTAACGGGGGATGACGGCGCGGTCCCAATACGGCGGCGAGTAAAATCGGAGTCGAAAGGTTCGGACTAATCCTGTCGTCGCAGCCCCGATGCAATGGGAAAACGAGGGATTAGTCTCCCGGTCCCGTCTCCGCCTTCGCCGATCTTACGCGGAAAGCTCTTTCGTTTGCTCGTGCGGAATTATCGATTGTGCAGCGGTCGAAATGCGGGGCTTTTTCGGAAAACGGAAGCCTCGTCTTTTTCGTCCGGAAGCGAGGAGAGATGGAAGCGACGGAGGCTGTAAACCGTCTGGATCGGGTAATCCGCGCGAGGTCTTCCGGCGGAAGATTGATCCCTTCCTACGGGTAACCGCGAAAATGTACGAAAATGATAATCCCGGAATGAAAGTGTAGTTTTCCGATTGGGGGAGAGTGCAAGTGGCAAGACATCCACTTTATCGGGGGAGGAAATGGGAGGCGAAAAATGAGGCATTTTCGGAAGGCTGCGCTAAAGTAAATAAGAACCGGAGTCGAACAAAATATTTTATTCCCGAAACCTTTTGCCAGGAAATTTCCCATCTGAAAACTGGATATTTATGGAACCATAAATTCCGGAGCGTCTTTGACTTTTCATGAAGTTCAGCGAGCTGGCAGGAACATTAACAGCAGGAGGCGAAGGTTTTCACCGTTTTCGGGTTTAATTTTCTCCTCCTTTTCGGCAACGGAAAACTACGTCCGCCGCAATCGTCCCGTGCTATTTTCCCGAAGAAGGCGCGCGGCGTTACCCGCGCAGTTTCGCGACAGTCGTGGATTTTAATGTTGTCGCAATCGTTGCATCCCATCAAGTGCCACTCCGTGCACCCGGCCTTCGGCCCTGCCTCCCAAAAGTCCGGTCCGACGACTCTACCCGATTGTCGCGCGAGGTAATCGAACCGCATTTTTCGCACGTCGGCGGGAAACCTCTCGCGGCCGCCAAGAAAAGCGAAAAAAGTGGCGACAGATTCCCCTCATCCGGTTTTCAATTAAATATCCGCCGCCGTTCTGTCCATGGTGACCCAACCGCTTCGAGACTCTGCCCTCGGTGATTGTGATTTATCACTTCTTGAGCAAGTCTTCGACTTTGAAAGTCATTAATTTTGATGAAAGGGATGGAAAATAAGGGATGGAATGACAAATGGCTGTTTGTCGAGAAATTTCAGTGATTGTTATGGTGCTTGATAAAGTTTCGAACTTCTCTGCTCCTCCGTGAGGATCGCGGTCGCAAAAAGCCAGATTTAAGTTTAATTAAAACCTGACAAAGGCAAATTCGCCAATTCCGATTGCAGACGTTTTGTTTTCGGCTGCGAGCCGCAATGTATGCCGTGATTTTTTTTTTCTCTGGCGGGCGTGATGGTAATTTTCGTTAAATTTCACTTTCAGGCGTCGTCGGAGCCGTCGAAGTGCACTTCGAGAACAAGGATGGAGGATTCTTCCTCAAGCACACTCCGCGACAGTATTATTCCGCCGTTGCAGATCTGTCGGCGGGGCAAGACCCGAAGGAGCGCGGCCCGAAGACCACTCTCGGATCTACCTCCACGGTTCTTAGCGTTGACAGGTTCACCGTGTTCCAGACTTCCCAACCAATTTCGGTGAGGGCGACGTATGGACCTTTCTCGACGAAGCAGACGGTTCCGGCGAGGTACATCGTCCCGGATCCTCTGGATTCGCTGCCGCTTCCGGACAATACGCGAAACGTCTCCTCCTCGTCAACCATGCTCGACCTGGATATGACTTCGGCCACCTCCCACAATCTTGACATGAGCGCACATTTGGTGAGGCAAGAAATCCCGAGGGATTCGCCCGTTTTGCGCGTGCTGTTCCACACGGGATCCGATCCAGGAGGACGTCGGCAATTTAATCACCACCAGAGAGTGTGTATCGTGCTGCACGCCGCACTGGGAGACAGGAACCCGCTGACTGCAGCCTGCAGTCCCAACGGAGAGGATGGGGTTTGTCTCGCGCAAATTACCATTCCTTCCAGCTGGTGGGCGCCATTACCTCCTCCAAATCTTTCCGGAAAGACTCCTACTCTCGTCAAAACGCCCCAGAGGCTGGTGCAAGTCGCGTATTCCGTCCTGGAACCCAGTTTCAACTCCAAGGATGAAGAGAAATGCATTCCGAGAGTTCAGATACAGCCGGTGACGCCTTTGGCTGCCGTACCACTGGCTCCTGCTCGGGAAACTTACAAAGAACTGCATTCCGACGACACCCTCACCATGCTGCTGCCGCACGCGCCTCTTTATCCTCTGTCCAGGATTCACGTTCCCGTTTTCCTGCATTCGAAGCCAGGCGAATCGATCACCGCGTTTGATCTCAAGTAAGCCATGTTTGCATTCTGATAAGCTCGATTCCGAATACGTTGTTAAGCATTTTCAACAATAAAAGCTGATGTAATAATCGTACCTGAAAGACGTTTGTAAATCTTGGAGCGGAAATTAATGTCCATCGATGTTTCATGCTGCGATCTCCTTTTCTTCGCCCTGGATTTCCGTAAATCTTAAATGTAACTAATTTCCTTTGCACGACGTTTCCATAATTTGTACTTGTTCCTCGCCCAAGAATCATGCTCGTGATCGGGGAGAAGCAGCTGACGGAATCGCTGACATTAAGCTGACTCTTTGGATTGAAACTTCCACCGACTAAATGCTCAATTGCCTGATCACCCTGTTCGTTCCTTAATTTTCACTATCCTAAATAAATGTCTCGTTCTCGTTTTAGGGCTCGAGTTAAGAGCGGCCTTAGAATCTTGGGTGTGGAGCCCATCTCGCCCAACTGGAACGTCAGTTCCGAGGTGAACGGAAAGCAGACCGTCGCCACCGTCACTTGCTTCCGAAAGGAGTCAGCAAGCGCTGACGACGAGAAGGTGACGATTAACAGGTGAGGACCAACAGAAGGAGAAGAGACGTCTCCGTCGCCTGCTTTTGGTGGTGGTACCAACGATCGAGCAAAAAGCATTTATGCAAATGCAAAGCAAAATAAGATCGCATTTGTGGATTGCTCCTTATTGCTGTCGCCGTGTGGCGACTCAATGGGTTCCTCACCCATTCTACTCACATGCAGAATCTTTTCCAGACCTGCCCTTCATGTCATTCCGATGTTTTGAGTCTGAGTTAGCTGAAAAAGTCACCATCAAAATAAGATATTTTAAATTTAACGCTAAAATTTTTCGAATAAAGCAAATATTTTGAATTACGTTAAAAACTGGTTCGGATTAAAGAAAATTCTTTAAAAATCATTTTTTCCATCAATTCCATTCAGGTAGGATTGATGATCGACTCCGTTAACCGTGGATGAATCAAAAATCGTAAGAATCAGAGGCGTAGCCGAAGTGTTGTACTTAAGTGCTTAATAATTTATTCATTTACATTTCAGAGCAGAAGAAATATTCTCCTGGCTTTTGGAAGTTATCGAGAACGGGGAAGATCTATGGGACGGAGGAAGAATTGTGTGGAGCGCCAGGTACGTCTTGGAAGGATCGAAAATTTCAAAAGGGAGGCAGTACCACCACAGAAGCTCCCATCACAGATCCCCGGGAGACGAAGTCATCGAGGATGCCAAGAAAAAGCTGACGGCGCGACTGGAGATACAAAAGGATGATATACAGTCGGTGCTGCCCATCTCGAAGGTACGAATGTTGTCAGCTGGATCAAATTCCTCGTGAGAGACAAGAGTCTATCGTTAACTTTTCCCATCTTCAGAACTGGGAATTAATGAATACGGCCGTGCTGACGGGAAGGCAAGTCTCCCAGGCTATGAAGGTTTTGATTGTCAGCCAGGCCGGGAAAGTGGCCGACGTCACACTGCAATCCTCCTGTCGTTCCGAGGACGAAAGCGTCCTGAAGGTGTCCTCTTCGTGCAGCTCCGTCTACGTCGACGGCTCCGAAATTCGGGGCTCCTCAAACGCGTCCATCCTCGTCAAGTATGGAACGTACATCGGGCTCGCGAAGTTCACCGTCTGGATGCCGGAATTTCCGCTGGAAGTAAACGTCCCGGATTTCCGCCTCAGCCAAATAAAGGGATGGAGAGTGCCCGATGACAATATCCTGGGAGGCAAGAACAGAAAGAAGAGATCCTTCGGCGGATCGGGGCGAAGAAAGCGCAAGAGATCCGTGGATGGGAAGAATCAGTACAGAGCTTGGGTTAATTCACGAGGGGTATCCGAAGACATGAATGTTGGGTTCGACGGGGAGAAGGCACCTTCTTGCCGACTCAGGTTCCAACAAAGCCCAATAGAGGTGAGAAATGCGAAGCAGTGGTCCGTCGTCTTTTTGTAATGATTATCCAGTACTCTAGTGCTCTACCAAGGAAACTTCCGTTTGCAGGTCTACGCCAGGTTCCTGGCCGAGGATCACGATTCGGGGAGAGTGAACTATTTCGTGAATCGGAGAACCTGGCTGAGGGTCACCGATCTTGTGCTCAGTCTCCTTCGGGTGTCCGATCCACGGATTGCAACTCTTCGGGGAAGGATCATTCAAGGAAGAAGTACCGGTCGAACTGAAGTTCAGGTATAGCTGCCGCTGCCTCTAAAAGTGTTCCTCAAGGTATTAATTTACCTGCAAGTTCTCTTTTCTTGCAAGGTACTGTCACCCATCACGGGCCGTGTTATCGGTGCAAAAGAAGTTAGAGTGGGCAACGACAAAGTCAGTTTGGTAAAACTGATCGTCAACGTGGTGTCCGGGCTGCAACTGTCCATTAGTCCGGACAATACCGTTGAAAACGGATACGTTGCGGAGACTTCTGTGACGAGAAAATTGACCGCCCAATACCAGGCAAGCTTATTAATTCCCACTTTTTTTAAACTGTCCAAACATGCGAATGTTTTCAATAATATTCCTCGAACGTGGATATTTCAGGAAGGACTGCTTGATATCGATTTAGAGTTTTCCGACGATTCGAGAACCCCTCTGAGAGAGATTGCCGTCAGCGATTATTATTTGATCGTCGACAGCTTGGATCCCGACATCGTGGCATTTGCTCCCATGGTGGCGTCGCACCATCCTCGAGTAATTGCAGTGGGCGAGGGGCGAGGGGATCTTCTAAGAGTTGCCCTTTTACCGAATGATGAATGCAGACGATATTCGAAGACCGGTTCCAAAACTTCGAGCGGTCCCTTGGCGCAGACCACGGCGACCGTCGAGGTGGATTTCGGAGTTGGAGACATGTCTCAGAGATCGGAGTTTATCCAAAATGACGGAAGCATCGGCATTTCCAGCCGCGACAGGAGAATCAAAGCCGATTTGGGTGATATTTTACACCTGAAGGGTAAGTGAGCATTCCCGATCGTTGTTTTGTTTTGTATGTGTTTGGTGTTTAATTCTGTTTCATCGGTTCTGCCCTCTGTCCACAGGAGCCGGTTTGCCACCATTAAAGGACGAGAACAATCACGAACCGACGGTCCAAGCACGACAGCACCATTCCGCCATGTCTCATTCGAATTCTCGGCATCGCGGTCAGAATCGCATGACACCTCTCGAAATAGGGATGTATGTCCTTCTGGCGGCGTTTTGCTTTGCCATTGTCGTTTTCGTCGTATCATGCGTAGTTTATGCTTCCAAATTTAAAGCGCAAACTGTTCAGACACACGAGGTGGTTAGTTCCGAAGACAACACCGTAATTGGCTCCGCACTTTCGCGGTAAGGGCCCTCCTTAAATTATCGCAATTTTTATTATTGCTATTCAGGTACGGGTTGTTAAATCAAAAGGGTTTTTTTAGACTACCAAACCCTGCCAATCCGAACATCGGACTGCCCGTCAAACCAATTCCCGAATCCACCACCAATGTTCACGACTGGGTCTGGCTCGGGCGAGCCACTTTGGAGAGAGCAGCAACGCACACGAGCGGAAGGTCGCCGCCCGTTAACGTCGGCAACAGCAACGTCGTCAACAACAATAACGGGAGCAGCATTAACGTTAACAACAACGATATCAGAATCACGGAAAATCCCCTCAATTCCGAGAGCGTGTCAGCATCCTTTGCCAGGACAAAATACAACGATCAACAAATGACAAACGTCATTGTTGACACAACAACTTACAACAAAAACTCCGGGAGACGGCACAAAAATGGAAAGGATGACTTCGAGGACATTTGGCAAATGTAAGAACCACAAAGAGACCGAGCACATTTCGTATTTTTGTTAGATTAAGAATCACAGGAACATCCGCAAGCTATGTCTGCCGGATTAATAATAAAGCTTGAATTAACTGTCAGTGGCGATGCTAATAAATATAATTTCCGAACTGATTATCTAGAGAGGCGATTACTCCGGTGGCACCCCCGGTTCCCCCACACACGCCTGGAAACAACTCGGAGGAGTATAAACCGCCAGTGCCGCCCCATCGCACGTCTGTCACCTCGGGAACCCCGCGAACGGATCCGCCCCCTGCCAAGAAGCACCACCACCACCATCACCACAGAAACAAGAGCGGATCGCGAAGCAGGTCGAGAGTGGACAGCGCAGACAACGGTGAGGACTTCAACCCGCGGAGGGAAGGAAGCCTTTTGCTGCCTCGCCAAAAAGGGCACTAATATTTACGTTGTGATTTCTCGACAGGTCCGGAAAAACACGAGGAAAATTCGGGTCCTCAGGCGGACGAAGGAGACGCGGAGGAACAGAAAACCCCCAAGAAGCATCACAGGCATCGCCGCGAGAGCATAGAAAACAACAAAAACTATAAAAACAGGTAAAAGAAGAAACGAATTTCGTGTACATCATCATCATTATCATTATTACGCGAGCATATTTTTCCTTAAAAACCTTCATACCATTGGCCGCATACGTGGACAGATGGTTCAACTCCACTATTTTATAACTGAAGCCGAAGCTTATGCAATTAAGAAAATTTTTTTCCCGAATCCAAAAAAAATGTAAATCGTACAAAAAATGGAAAAATCATTCAACATATTGGGAGGAAAATTGCCGTTTTTTAAAATTTTTCACAAATGCAACCATTTTCAATTACATTTAAACGATGCATCCGTTATCGACCCACAGACAGGAAGCTCCGGAGCTGCCGGACCTGGCATTCGTCGAATTTCCACAGCTGGAGAAGACGTCGCCGCAGAGGAATTCGAGTCCAGAGGTGAAGAGGGCCACCATAGTGGGCAACCCGATGTTCTCCATTGAGACCGAGGAAAGATCGAACGCCCAGGAAGACGCTGTCGGACTGGAGGACCTCAACCTGGGCATGGACTACGATCAGATAATGCAGTACTTCGATAACCTCAAGGAATCAAATGCTTAGAAAAATCAAGTCTACAATTTATTTCTCATCTAGTCATTGTGCTTTTTATATAGTATATTTAAAGAAATAAATAAAAATTTGTATGTAATATATATATATAGAAAGGAAATAAGATGATGCTTTCTAGCGCGGAAACGATGACCGAATTCAGTGTAGTTTTTTCTTAATCTTTAAATGTAACTTCATGTAACGTGTAACACTTCTGCGTACTTTTGGTTGAACCTTAAGAACAAGCCCTTAAGACGTCGCCCTCGGGTTTCGATGATTAATTTTTCTCTGCGACCAATATATTGCCATTTCGGATCATATATTTCCTCTTTTTCTTTAATAAAACTGCGGTTAAGCCGATAGTGCTCAAATTGCTTCAGAATATATATTAGCACCGTTCCGAGCAACACCCCTGGGCGAAATGTGATCTGCTATGATTCGCTTTTCCTTTCTCCCTTCGCGGGAAAACTTTTCAAAAAAAATGAGTAAACGCAAAAACCACGAAACAAAGGTGAATATAAGCTTTGTAAATCTTTGTAACTTTTGTGCAATTTGCGGGCAGCTTTTTCACGATTTCCATATGCAGAACGTCAGTGTCGAAAATCGAATTTTCTTCCGCCTCTGATGCCGCTTCCGACACGGTCGGGGAAGCGGAGCAAGACACCCAGACGCAATCCTCCTGAGGGCTGAGTAGCAAAATACACAGACGTATTTTGCTGTTTTCCAACTGAAATTGCCGCTTTTTTTTCTGGAGAAACATTATTTCAGATTTTGATTCCGCACAAGTACGGGAAATTCAGATGACCTGAGCTATTGAAAAGTTTTCCCCCAGTATGCGGGATTTAATTTTTATTTATTTTTCTTTATTAATATATATATATATATATATATATATACGACACTATAAAACTGTTAATTTGAATTTTTTAAATTAGGCATCACCGATCATCGTAATCGAATTTTTAATTTAAAGAAAAAAAAAATACTAATTATTTATGTTGATGATATTTAAAGTGAAAGGATAATTGCAAATTGTGATTTATATTAATGAATAAATGCAAAAAATTCGCAAAAATTTAAACGATAAAGATTTCTCGTCGTTTTTTCTGATCGTGTTGAAAATTTTCGATTGGAAATCCAGTGCGAAATGAGCTGTGATACAAAACCGGAATTTCCGTTTTTGCCGGAGCTCCGGGAAAAATTCGTTTCCCTCCCCCCCGGCGGTGAAAAAGAGGACGAGAAATCCGAAACCTTTCGTTTCATTTTGTAATTCACAATTATTTATGTTTTGTTAAACGTATTTCAAAAAAACAAAAAACAAAAACAAAAAAATTTGATCTGTATACTAAATGTAAAATACGTGTAAATAAATAACGAGGGTTAGCTTTAAGCGTAGCGGTAAATTCTGCGATACAAAGCTCATAGTTAAGAAAATGCGGAATTAGTCAGAAAATGATCTCATGATGATTTTTTTTTTTTGTTTCTTTTTCTTTTTAATTTATATATATCGTTTGAATTAAAATAACATTCATTTCACGCGAGGTTCATCATACGATGACTTCGTTCGATTAGACGAATGTTCCGCTGTCGCACCGGACAACGTTTGCTTAAATGTTTACGAGGTGAATCACGTCGGATCCCTACGTCACGTTAAATCCGCCCTAACCGCCCCTCGCCTGCATCCCAAACTAAGGCGAAATAAAATCCGTTGTTTATTTTTGCATGCAGCGTCGGGGGTGACCAAACCGGAAAATGCCGTTCGCGGCTCGAGAATTCGATTCCTGTACCAAATATTTCATTCAAATCGTGCGGAAACGCGTGAAGAGAATTCGCTACAAATCACTTTGCAGTGCAGGCATTTGGAAAGGGAAAAAATTTAAGCTTTGTTTAAAATTTTTTCTCTTCTCAAATTTTATTTCACTCCTCCGACATTTTTGGCGCACGATCTGACGTTAATTTTCCTCGAAACATTTCAAAAACTGAAGGAATCAAATTACCCTCGGTTCGAAACTTCACCTTTTCGTATCGTTGAAAACTGATGAAACTAAAAAATAAACTTAAAAATTTACCGTTTTGTATTTAATATAAAAAACAATGATAATAAATGCTCGTACGTTTTTTTTAAATATTAGCGGAAAATTGCTGAAAGGTATTTAAAAAAATATAAAAATAAGATTAAAAAACTTGCTAAAATGCTTGATATTTGTATATGAAGAAAAAAAGTCAAAATATTCGAAAATTTATATCATCTTTATCTAATGAAATTATAGCTTTCCTGCGTAGAAAAATAATTACGACGTGTAAGATTTAAAAATTAAAAAATATTAAAAACAAAAAATTTTTTTTAAAAAATTAAATGTGTTCTGCGAATAAAATGAAAAATGATATTCAGTTATTAATTGCTTTGTAATATTTATTTTAAAAAAAATGACATCTGACAATGTATACACTCGCTCCTTGTGGCTAAATATCAATAAAAATTGAAAATAAAAAACAAATCTTTACTTGCTTTCAATCATTTGCATCACCTACAGCTTTCATCGAAAAACGTTTCGATTTGCCTGACTTGCGCTATTATTGGGTCATTGGGCAACAGCAAAAATAATTGCATTTGAGGTAATATCACAAGAGTTGATTTTGCTAATTAAAAAAGTGATATAAACGATCTCGTTTTGCCATTTATGCCCAAAACGTTAACTCAAAATTAATTTCACGTTGAAAACCCGACTTTTCTTGGCACTGATGGAGATCGGACAGAAAAATCTGCACCACGGAGACTCGCTAAAAAATCGAAATTATCTGTGCTCTCCAAACCACCAGTAATCATACGGCGAAAGCCAGTTGTTGCATCCTCCGAGATTGTTCAGAATGACATATTTCATCGTGTACGGATTTAAATTGTTCTCCTCCTTCCATTCCTTGTTTTTCTTCTCCTTTTCCAACATTTCGTGCGTCACGTACCGAGCTGGAAACGGCAGGTTGCTAGCAAGGGGGGCCAGCTTTACCTCCATCTGTAAAAATTTTTTGATTTCAATTTCGAATCATCGAAAGATTCCATCGCGTTAACGAACTTTCGACAAATTTGTTCGGGTGGAACTTTCGTTAATTAAATTTCGTATGAGTTGGTTCATCTGCGATCGAGAAACGAAATTTCTACGTTACTTTTAAAAAGGAAAATCACATCAACTTGTTTCGCCAGATGTTTACCTCAACTGGATCAACATTTCCAGCGACCTCGAGAATGATTGCCCCGGCTTTCACGGGCGTTACGTAGTGGTGAATTGCCCCTTTGCCACCACCCATTCTTTTGCCTACCCCTTTCTTTGACACTGCTTGCCATGGCCCGTCTATCCGCCACAATGCAAACATCCTGTCGTAGGGCATCGATTTACTAAATGCTTTTCTGAAGAACTCGAAATTTTCGTATCTCATCCTGCCCCCTCTTATCGCCTAAATTAAACGTAATTATCTCACTTATACATTTTATTAATTTTGCTGTTAACTTACCGTCCCATATACCATAAAAATGAATAACATATATTTTCAGTATTTATATCTGCTTTTGAAATCTTTTAACAAAAGAGACCTGATGATTGCTCTGACAAGACGTTTGGATCTAGACTAGATGAGTAAGAAAAATTATTTTTAATTAAAAGATACAAATTGCAATCATAAATATAAAAAAAGATCACTAATAATTTAAAAAAATTTGTTACATAAAAATGAAAAACTTATTTATTGTTAATAAGAATGACACAGACTTATTAATTTTTAATCAATATCTTTATTGATTAAATTCAAAAATTATGAATTTCAATTTTGAAAAAATAGTATCAATGAAAGCATGTACAAAAAAATTACAGTAAATGACTTTTCAATTCTTTTAAAATATATTGGTTATTAGATTTAAATTAACAGCTG
>JAOWBB010006645.1:0-21002 GCA_028565995.1 Ricinus marginatus
TTATTCTAAGGAGAGGTTATAGTATTGTTTTGTAATTTCTCCCAGAAGGATTTTTTTGTGCCAAGTCATAAATTTAAATTAAAAGCATACAGTGATGGTGACTTTTGAATGTAAGTCATAAAAGAAAAATAAGATTCAAATTCAGATTTGCCCTGTGCTTACAACTGTGATATAATTGGATATCAGAACCTATGCACACACCCATTGCATTAAGTCATTATGTCCATGCTTCAGGAACTCCCCAGATGATCTCATACGTATGATGGACTGGCTAGAGACAATACAGGGTGATTGATGTACTTCCCAGCCTCTTTCACAACAAAGTATTTGGCTAACTGCTACAGTAATGAACTCTACAGCTGGGAATTTTGGAAAGGTCTAGAAATTTCTCCAGGCACCTTCTACTGGGCATAAACCAATTTTTATGTCTAAATATTCATATTAATACCCTGTGTATAAACTTGAAGAGAGACTCTCAGGTGATTTAAAATTGTAGAATTGACTATATTGTACCTAACTGTAAGTACAAACTGTTATCACAGAAGCAGCAATCATAAAATAAATTCTTTTGTGTACAGATAAGATAATTAGGAGGTATTTTGTATTTCAATTAATACAATCCATAGTGAAGGATTACAGGTGTTGCTAGAGAGGTTAAGTGGGACCTTGGGCAGCTTTAGTACAAGAGCCAAGTAGAAAAGTGATTCAGGGCATCTATCCTGATTCAGCCAAAGATGCTTTAACAAGGACCTCTGCAACAGAAATTTGTGTTACTAACCAGACAACAACCAATCATTGTTTTGGAGAGGTTTGATCTCCTGTGTGAGCATTGTCTTATGCAAAGATCCCTAAAAATTAGAGTTTTTAACACTCTTTCTGTGTCTACACAGCATTATAGAGTTTAGGAAGACAAAAACCTAGATTTCACTTCTGCTTAGATGTAGAAGTGATTGACAAAATACTGGGAGAAAACTAAAAAAATTAATAAAAAGACTGAAAAGCAAAAAACTCCACCTTGAAGGGACTATCTGTTGTTCCATTTTCTTCTAGAAAGCTGTCTTTATGATTAAATGCATTTTCTGATTTTAAGGAGCCTTCACAAATCACTACCTTTATTTTATTATAAATTCTCCTTAATAATACAAATAAAGTTAAATTATTTTGTAATAGCTGACATTATAATAAATGTATGTTTTAGGAAATTTTATAGCAACTTACTTCCTAGTCCCTTATTAATACACAGGTGACTTCAGTTAATCAGTCAAAACCCTGCTATTTAAGGTATTCTAGCTGTAGGGCAAGTGAAAAGAGAAAGGAGTTTATCATTTTGTTGACCTTCTCAGCAGCTGGATAAACTTTCATCAACTTTCTCTTCAGTAACATCTGACTGATGGACTAGGTTAACCCAAACAGAGGAGCAAAAGCCGAGCAGGTTGTTTGCATATTATATTGATGACATTCATAAAGCCCCATTTGGTGTTCATATGGGAAGCATAATAGAACAATCTCATAGTTTTTGTATTCACTAGTTGTTGCAAAGAAAGTGGCAGTTTAATATTTTAGGAATACAGATTATTTATATTTTTCTATGAATGCAAATCATAAGAAAGAAATATGCCTCTGGATGGTCTGTGAAGGAAAATAAATAAACTGATGAAGAGAGAAGGTCCAAATAATATTCTAACTCATATAAAAATTTAGGTTAAAATAGCCACATTGTACAAATCGCCAAAGATCGAGCAATGTATCCTGGCTGGATCAAAGGCAATAGAAAAAGGCAATTCATTTTAAGATCACAAGCTCATAAAAACACAGGACCAAAGGTAACTCATGAAGCTTCTCCTGGTTATATAATCATTATATAACCAAATGTTAAAATGCAGACTATAAATTTTTTTAGATATTATTATTATGACATTGGGTGTAATTTCACAGTCTTGGGAGCAAAAGATGAAGAGACTTGGTTATGCCCCTGTTTCCTTTTGCTCTAAAAGAAAACAAGTGGTAACAAATTCTGCCCTAGTATATTTCATTATCACTCATTTATGGTTCAGAGATGCTGCCCAGTGTGAGAAAAAGAGAAGGGAACAAAAATTCTCTTTTATTCACTATTTCTCTCTTTCTTTCTTTCTATTTCAAAAGACAGTATACACACATCACAAGCATCTCATTTCCTTGCAAATCCTCCTTTAGCTGTTATCAGTGCTGTTATTCAGAAATGAGAAGTAATATATGGGTTTTCTTTCTGTTTGAAGTCAGCATTCAGTCCTGGACTCTCAGAACACTTCCCAGTACAGATTTAACAATATTCACCTTTGTATATTATACTACCAGTTCCAGTCCTTCTGATTATTTCAGAAGGGAAAAAAAAAAAGTAATTTAAAGCTTAAAATACCCTTCAAGAATAATTCAGTTCTTCTCATGATCAGGAAAATGATACTTTACAGGATACCTAAAATAGAGCAGGAAGTACTAGAACAGAAAGAAATATGTATTTTCACATGGAATTACTCAACTGTATGCAATCTAAAATTAAGTCTTACACTTTTTTTAAGATACCCAAGCACACCTGTTGCCATGTCCCAAAGGCACCACCAGTGCTGACTGTCCCTGTCCAGTCCTTTCAGGGCCTCTGCAGTCCCTAAGAGTGTTCGTATATATATATATACATATATATTAGGCATATTCCCTGTATAACCATTAAATGTGACTGCATTAGGCAGCTTAATAGTGAATGGAATTGAGTCATCTATTCTCATTATGGAACTTGCAAAACAAGATATGGATCTTTCTCTTAAAGGAAAATTATTTGCAGACATTGTCATCACTCCATTCCATAGGTGCATTGCATTTACCAACAAACCACACTCTACCTTGGAAAATTCTCTGCGTATACGTGCCATGCATATACATAAATAGAAATTATGTGCTTTCTAGACTGTATTGAATTAAACTGCAGGCATAACACAGCATGCTTGGAAGTCAATTCTAACATGTTATTGTCCTCCACATCTATGCTGTCCTTTTACAGGAATATGAATGGAAATGAGAAGCAGATAACTCTATGTTTCCTGCCTATGACAGTACCTCATCTCATGCTTTTCTCTTTTTTTAATGAATCTTCTTGTTCTTTTTGCTTTTACTTAGGGTAACATTCTTTTTACGTTTTATTTACGGAAAAGGAGGAGAACTACGAATAAAGTATTAAAATTTTAAATCTTTTCTCTATTTTAAAAAAATACTACATGATTACCTAAGAAAAGAAACATTGCGACCGTTAGTATAAGAAACGTTAAATATCTTTATAAGAAAAAACTGCAGTTGGACGTGACTCTAAATATCAGCAGTCCCAAAAGTACATAAAAATGAATAAGAATGTTTTCAAAGGCAGACTAAACTATTAAAATATAAATATGAATGTGTATATAGTTATTTATTTTTAGTATTTATTATTTATCCGAAAACATTTATGAGTAATATTTCTTGCCTGTATTTATTTACGTTTTTTCAATTAAATATTTTGGAATCAAATATATAAATGAATATTTTAAAGCTTATATGATTGAAAGCAATGTATATAAGTTATTTTTAATGTGTTCAATAAATTAATATTTAAAATTAAGATATTAATATTTTAGGAAAATCATTTTTCTGTTGCCATTGACAGCAAGCTACCGCCTGCGTATATCTTTCATGTTTCTAAAAGGGAACCCATTCTGAAGACTTCCAGTAGTTTGGATCATTGTATGACATGTCTGCGTTTCTTTTCAATGCGACATTCAATATAGTTTGAAAATTTATCATGCAGTATCCCAAACGTTCCTTTTTATTTTTCTATAATAATTCCATTTTTTCTATAGTCCTCAAAAGTATTTTACTTCACATTCCCATTGGAGATTTTATCTCAGATTACACATTTTCAATCTTTTATCCTTTGCGTTTGAAGCATATGGCGTAGTAACACTGTAAACAAAGCACTCTTATCAGTTCTTTCAAATTAATTGTTAGAAGATTTTAAAAAGTTCTTCGTCCCAAGAAGACATTTTCCATTATATTTTTTAACCTTCCAAACCAACAATATTGCCCAAGTAGTCGCTCTCTTTGGAATTGATGGCGAATATGATTTGTAGTACATCAGATAACTGGGTTGCAAGGATTGCTGATGGGAGGTGAACTTTTTCGTGTGCAACTCTGATTCATATTTCAACGGCGGTAAATGATATATGTAGGGATTCCCTAGAGAAAAGGAAAAGCAAAAGAATGGCTATTTCTTATTTACGATATGCTTGCATGCAAATCAGTGAAACATTGTCAAAACTTTTGGAACTATCATAAAATGTTATATATTATTTTGAAGTCGATTTATAATATTAGCCTAAAAATCACGAGAGCTGAATCATTATGTCTTAGCATTCAATCCTTATTGTTTATATTTTCATAAAAGGAAGAAATATTTGAATGAAAATAAGATCGGTTTCCAAAATTACAAGATATATATAATTATATACATATAAAGTTGGTAAAAATTATTAAAATTGATCTTATTTGAATATGATACAGTGTTAATAAAATCTTAATGCTCCTTATTACATAGAAATTATAAATAGGAAAATGAATTTATCTGTTGATAAATCTGTAACATTGAAATATTAAATGAAAAACCGGAGACGATGAACATAATTCATTAAAGAATCAAACTTTTATTATTGTATTAGCTTTGTCTTTCTCCATTTTTTAAAATATAGAATTATTAAAATCATTGAATTTTATTTTTATTTATAGCACTGACTATATGAAATATTTTAAGTCTTTATTCTTCTCATTATTTCGTATTTATTTGCACAGTGAATGGGCTTTCTATTAACGATTAAAGTACTGAGAGCACTGGTTTGATGGTGTATTAGTGCAGTGAACATTTAACACATTTTTTCAATATTAACTTATTATTCATTGTCTATGCTAAGTTCATAAGTTATTAGTAAACAAGTTCAATGATGATGATTTTTAATTTTTATCATATTTATAGTCAAGAGTTTCTCTAGCGGATTGAAGTAAATTTTCTGATTAGTTTTCTTTCTCTTCAATTTTTTGGAATTTTCCTGGAAAAGTCAGTATATGTTTTTTTGTTTGCATGAATTATTTGCGACCAAATAGATAAAATAAGAGATCGATAGTCATAAATTTTCATTAAAATTTTTTGGTTAAACGAACAGTTTTTCCCTTTTTTTTCCCTGAGTACTAAAATTTCAACAAAACCACATTTTAGCGCTCTTTGGTTTCTTATTTCATTAATTTGAGGCATCTGCAACTTTTTTTCTTTTCTAAAATATTTCTCAACGCTTGATCAATCGATCTACCTCAAATTGTACTAAATGAGAAAAATTGATTTTCAAGTAATCATTTTGCCATATTGTTGAAACGGATCTTCTCAAAATCATGATTTAGAGTTAAACGATTAATAAAACCACTACAGACATCGTATGTATGAGAATGAAAAATGTTTCCAATTTTTGTCACAAGAATTATTAATTACAATTGTCTAAATTATTGTAATTAGGTATATATTATTACGGACCAACTTTTATTACATTAGAGAATTGGCTTTAGCATATATATTTCATATCGCCCATTAGACCTCTAACATTGACAGGAGAAAATGCACAGTTGTCTTTATATGACCTAAGAAAAAGTTGTCTTTCATTTTGTAGTATGGAAAATTGTCTTAATCAAATCTATGAATGGGATTTATTTTATTTGTCTTGAAGAATGCTGATACTTATTAAACTCTACTACTTATTTAGGATCAAAATAAATTATTAGTGTTTTTAGAAAACTCAACATAAGTCATCTATTCAAATTTTGTAACTGGATTAAATAAAATCCAGTAATTTGCTTTTCTCTCAGATTAATAAGCTTCATTAAAAATGTATACAATTATAGGCTTTTCTTGAAACAACAAATGAAATGGAGGAAAATCAGCTCTTGTACCATATAATTTTATTGAATATGATTAATAATAACTAAATATAAATTCTATTTCAGTAGCAGCTTTAACTAGTATAAAGAGAATGAAATAAATTGGTATGAAAAATTTTGAATATAGAATTTTCGCAAGCTTTTGTTGGTTATGATAACCATAAAATTATCGACTTGTCGTTTATATCCAGAGCGCAATTATCCACAACTTGTTTTCATATTGGTTTTAACGCCGACCGCTTATTCAGGGCATAATTATGGTTTTGTTTAATATCAAACCACTTAAATAGGGTTATGCCTTTATTTTTAGAGCTGTCTTATTATTCATTCCATGACTTTCTCTTTAGAGCACTGTTATCAATTTCCTTCAAACAATTGTCACGTTTCTATAGCGAATTTGAATGTAACTTCTTTCTGGTTTCTCAATAATTGGATGTTGTATGTTTTGATTTCTGTTATCCTATTTCCAGTTGAATTCGAATTCATAATTTTTTTACAAAATATATGAATATATAAATATTATATATCATATTTTAATTATACATATAAATTAAAATTCGCAAATATCTTGAATAATCTTTTCTGTAATAAATGAAATTTAATATTTGTGCAAAAGCAAAACAATGATATGGATTATATTTATTGTTATTTATTTTTATTTCAACTCAAACGAATGTCTAATATTTAGAACTATTTTACATAATATACATGAATTCTATATAGATAATAGGGTCGATTTACTTTTTTAGTCTTAACACAGTTTGAAGCATTATTTTTTTAACGGGAAATAAACAAATTTTATTTGCTTCTAGTACGAATTTAAGATTTTCAAGTCCTTTTTATTTAATACTACAAAATTAAAATAAATTTGATTCTTAAATTCTCGCTCTAAATTTTTAAAACGTTTTTTGATAATTCATTGTTAGTCTTGATTATTTTCAACTTCTACTTGTATCCTAATAAAGCACTATATACATTGAATATTCCATCAAATTAAATGATTTTACGGTTCTTACTTACGGCTTGGTTAAATATATTCTTTTTTTTATGCCCATTTTTCAGAGCATGGCAATAATTTTCCATGATTAATTATAAAAGTCTCTACCTGGTTTTAACTGCCCAAAATGACGAATGACAAAATGAGAATTGTATCTGAATTGATTATTGTTAGAATTGATGCAGAATGGATTCGAATTTAGAATTCAAGATTTCATAGAGAGTGAAGATTTAACTTATTTAATAATTATTAATTTCATTTTGACTTATTCTAAAGCAGATTTGAATCTAAGTAAAAAGGGCTCATTTGTGTGTTTAATAATAGTTTATATTGTCAAGAGTAATTAGAAATACTTTTTATTCGCAGCTCTGACTTTAGTTTAGGTGTTAACATTAATAATTTTATGTGGAATATTTGTAAATTGACTTTTTGTGTAATAAATACAAAAGATTTGGTATTTCATATGCATATCTTGGGTTTTGTATGAGGGAGATGTTCTATTTTCAATTTTGTTTCAGCACAAAATTTTCATTCTTTTCATTTAAGGTTAATTTTTTTGATAAGTAAATAAAAACTTTTGTTCTATAACATTCTGTTAATTCAAAATTGCTCAATAAATTATGCGAGTGCAAACTAATATTGCGTTTGATAGCGAGTTAGATTAACAAACTTTTCACTGTAAACATTTTTCTTTTTAAAGTTTAATTTCAATTTTATAAGCTTGACATTTCCAGATTCCAGTTAGGAAAGCCTGGGGTTGTCGAAAGAGCGAGAGAGAGAAACAGAGGAAAAAGATGATTTTTGATCTGATTGACAAAATAATGGAAGGAAAAACTTTTTCGTTGAGAATGGAAATCTTCTTTTGTAAATTTGGTGTCAAACTCGGGGAGAAGAAAAGTGAAGATATAAAAAAAGTTTCCATTTTAGAAAATACAGTCCTGCTCCTTAATTCCTTTATTGTTTCATAACCATTTATAAAATGATTGCGTCCGTGATCCTATTTTCATACAGCGGTTGCTTAAGCTTTTAGAAATAATTTAAAATATTTCTCTAATGAAGTTTCCTAATAATAGCTAAGATAGTTTTTTATTTGTCCGATTGTTTCTTAATCGTCTGATTGTGAGAGAATTTTTATTAAAGAATCATGATAAACCTTTTTCGGAAATCTTTTTATTCTTTAAATATTTGTTTTCATAATTTCCAGTTTTTCCAGTTCATATTTATTTATCGAAAAATAATTAATTTACTAATCAATTTTATAAGTTTGATTCTTTTTAGGTCTATGAATTTGAACTGCCATATTTGACAATAATTAAATTTATATCTTGAATATTATCATACATACATAGTAACATGTTTGTATTTTTATAATAAATATTTCCTGCTACATGACTGCGCAAATAAAATATTCAGGGGCAATTAATTCTCTATACTTTTTCAGTGTTTTCGTTAAAACAAAGCAAATAATTTTTTAATATTAGATTTTAAAATGCCTCAGATATTTTCTTTTTCTCATTGTTTTCATTCTCATTTTCTTATTTGCAGTTTGCATAACTTTGAAATATTATGTCGTTTCTACCTTTAAATTATTCGTGATATCCTGATAATAGGTAATATTGCTTTTAAAAATTGTAAGTTTTATATTTTAACCCTGAAATCACTAATTCAAATGGTTTTTTGCAGAATATGTTAACTTAATTAACTTGTCTTTTTAATTTTAATTGCTATGTCCAAATGATATGAACTCCATCAAGAAACGTTCAATGTCTTTTCGTAATTTATTTGGTACTCATTAAAAGAATCGTTATCACTGTCTTTTTCGGTACGTTATTCTCTTTTTTTTATTATTAAATTCGTAAATAAAGAAGCAAGGAAATTTAAATTTAAAAAGAACTATAAATGATCGGTCAATTCTCGGTCTTTGTTATGTAAGTGAAAATGGAAATATATCGATAAAGCTCAATTTTCATTGACCTCTTTCTTATTTTTAACCTTTATAAAGCGTTAACGTTTTATCTTGACTACGTTCAGACTCATTTTATCTCTGAATTCATCTCCATTTCTTTTTACCACTAATCTAAATTACGCTGTCCTGCTTTCCTCCTATTATCGCAAATTTATTCAACATAGAATTCACGGGGAAGACTTTCTGAAAGTTGATGGATTGCTCGAGAACCTAGTTTTACTAGGATTAATCGGCTTTCGGAAAGAGTATTTATTTAGGAACCGTTTAATAGTAATCCGAACCTGAAATAAAGTTTGGATTTTATTCTCATTTACTTTCAAAATTTTCGGACTAAGGATTAAATATTTGTAGTTGTATTCAAATTTAGCACTTGAATGTTGTGTTTTGTTATTTTTTATTCATTTTTCGTATTTTATATTACCATTGTAAAGAATCGGTTTAAAAAATTTTTTTTATTTATTGAAAGTTTATGAATAGATTACAGTAGACATTGTACTTGGTCTAACAGAGAAAGGAAAGGATGAACAAAAATCAAATATTGAACAAAAATAAGGCGAATTATATAAAAAGTAAAAAATTTAAAGTTTAATGCTGTTTTTTACTGTATTACATTGATTTACACTATTCTGCTTTTGAAACATCAATTTTTTAAATACATCTTTTCAGTAAATTTTAAAATTATGTTGTTAAGGAATTTTTCGTCAGTTTCAATGATCATTCAAAAATTTTTTATAATCTTTATTTAGTTATCATCTTTAATATAGATATTTGAAGTCATTGTAAAATATGAAAATTCAATATTAGTTTCACAAAATGTATTTTTATCAATAAATGTAGGTTTATTCTTATGATTTTCTATGAGAAATAAGAATTATTATTTTAGTGTTTGTTTTTGGTGTCGATATATGGTATTAAAAGCCTCGGTACAATGAAAGAGATTGTCTTAATCTCAGAAAAATCCATTAAAAATTCTTACTTAATTGATTTTGCTCAGCAATTAACCTTAAAATATTCTAAATTTTAGATGGCTAAGAGTAAGTAGTTTTTTAGTTTTAGAGTAAGAGTAAGTAGTTTTTTCCACATAAGATAAAAATAAAGAAAATTTATCTCGTTCCATATACAAAAAATAAATTTTTAAATCTCATTTTCATTTAAATTACACGAAATTCTATCGAACCTTTATTGTGATGGAGTTTAATTTTAATTATATAATGTAACATTGTTTCTTCTTTCTATGAATTAAGCTAACGCAAATAATTTAATGTTTTATAGTTCTTTAAAAATAATAATTCTAAAATTGCTGTGAACTTCGTTTATATTTATTTAATTATGTCTGAATAATTCAAATAATAATAAAACTATAATTGAATAATTTATAAGAAAAATATAGTTATAAATTAAAATAAAAACATGAATAATTTTAGAAAAATAATGTTTCACGTTGTATAATAGATCTTTACATAATGTAATTTTAATAATGGATCTTTAGGTATTTAAAATAAATTCATATGAATCTTAATTTAATATTATCATAGATGAATTTGAAAAATGAAGCAAAAAGCTTCATTTTACATATTATTACACGAAAATAAAAGAATGTTAAGCTTAAATTGCATCTAATAAAGAATTATTCAAATTAAGACAAAAACTGTTAATTTTGTATTCCTATTATATTAATTAAATTAATGTCTTCAGATTAATTCAACCGAAACGCATTTTTTTTGAACTTTGAATTTTTTATATTTAACTAAAACAATTTTCAAATTTACATAAATACATTCTTCACATTATAACATTTGTAACGAAAATATCCAGAATTTAAAATTTACAATAACTTTATATACTTTCATTTGAACTGAACTCTTTAACACTTTATCATTATTAATCTACAGGTTCCAAATTTTTTTTTAAAACAACTTGATTTTCTTTTACATAAATAAAGTCAAATATATTTTTTCTCAGAATAGAATCGTTTAATATTTTTTCAGTAAAAGATTTAAAGTTCGAGATTTAAATTGCAATGCCTAAGAAATATCAAGAATTTCTCCTCTTTAAATTTTTTTTCAGCTCTTTTTTCAATCTGACAGTATTTTTAAAATTGAAATATTTCAGTTTTCAATTCACTATTTTAATTTTAAATTTAAATACTTAATTATTTAAATATTACACAACTTTGTATTTAAAAGTTTAATATTTAAACAATTAATCTTATTTAAAAAAGACACAATCATCAATTTTAAACAGAAGATTAATATATTAAAATTTGGATTTTTTTTGGAAAAATTTTTATATTTTTTTTTGGAAAAAAGAAAAGAATTTAACTAATAAATATATGAAATCTCAATAAGCAATATTTGCTTGTACAGAAGTTTTAAATTTTTATTAATAAAAAAAATGTACATTTAAAGTTTGAGGGTTAAACATTCACTAACACATAATATTTGTTTCTAGCATCATAAATTAATTTATGTTTGTCTTATCAGTAATTTAAATATATTACATGCACTTTAATTATTGAGGTTTGGAAATGTAGAAAAAAGCTATAATAATAGTAATAAAAATGTTTGAATTATTAAAAATATTTTGCTGAAAATTATATTCTGAAGCCTAAAGTATTGATTTATTGATTAAAATGATGTAATATTTGTTCCTGATTTAATATTTTAAAAAATAAATATTAAAATATATTAATAAATAATAATATTTTTAAAAATTTAATATCTTATAAAATGAATTTTATAAGTAATAGATTGAATCAGTCTTTATAGACTGAAGTTATCTCCATTATTATTTATACATTTCATAAATAATGGTTGAGATAAAATTAAAAGTCAAAACAGTTGAGTAGTATATTATAAATATTAACCATTTAATCCCTTGTAAACTCTGATGAATTGAATTGAAAAGGGCACAATTTGAGAAGAACATAAAACCAGGCAAATGCATCAGGGAAATATTTGTTCCATCACTATTAAATTGTCCATTATGAGAAGCAATTTATTGTCTAATCTAAAGTTTGATTTTCAATTAGTTTGAATTGTCTATTCTTTTTATTTACTCATAGTGGCATTTAAATGTTTGTATTATATAGATAGAACACTATAATAAGCCTAAAAAATACATAAGCAAAAGTTTCGTTTCATGACGATGGAGTTTGGCAAGGATTTAACTGCGGATAAAAGATCCTTTGTGATATGGGATCGCTCGATAGAAAATCCGCTTCTTCCTTCATATATATTTTAAACAGCGCTTTAGCACTCAACTTCGAGTTGTGTGGAATAAAAAAATATATCTTAACTTTTCATATCGAAAATTTAAATTCATGAATAAAAAATGCAGTTGAGGTGCTTGTGCTCTTATTTCCCCTGAGTGTAAATTTTCCTGCTGAACGCTCAAAACCGCCTATGAAAAAATACCTTTTAAATCGAATATTTATCTTATTGTTTTTATTTTATATTTCTTTCTTAGCTCTTTTTTCTGAATCACAATGCTATGAAATTTTTTACAATAATTGTTTTAAAATTTTAATATAGTGTTTTTAACGTGTTATTTTACAAAGGGGAAACTTAACGGTTAGTTTTACTTCTTAATTGACATTTTCAATCAATCCAATTATAATGATATCAAATATAATGCTCAGAAAGGCTCAGCTCTTCATTTTTCACTACATCGTTTACAATAAAGAATGGTTTGAAATTTTGAAATATCTATAGCAATTACCAGCTTTCGAAAAGGAATCCATTATCGTTAAAAGCCAGGGTTTTGCTTTTTTCCTTGGGTAGAAGATAATGAGCGGACCTTTGAGAATTCTTGAAAGCTTTCATTATTGAGAATTTAGTAAACATTGGCAAATTTCAACTATGAAGGAAGTTGCTGGGCTGAATTTTCATTCATATAAAGTGATAATAAATTTTATGTTCATCAATGAAACTATAATTCTCCTACTCTTTACTAAAAATGATAAAATAAGAAAAATACATAAGGCAAATTGCCGCTCTAAAATAAAATTTTAACAGTAAAATTAGATGGTTTAGTTCAGAGTTTGTAAAATCAAATTTTCCTTATCCACGACATATGTAGGCGGCAGTGGCCTGTAACGATTAGGAAAATTTACGGTGTTTCACTATGAAAAATAGTGCTTTACTAGGAAAGGCCGTCTTTGAACATTTACATATTTTAAATTTTTATATGTGAATACTCTTTAAGATGAATATTTAGCGAGTAATTTATTGCAGCTGTCAAGCCCATAAAGAAAAAGATGTTGCATTCCATTAAACTGTATTGAATAAAAAACTAATCCATCTCTATCTATATTTTAAGTACTTCAATTATTGATATTAAAATTGAAGACATTACCGTTTTGATTCAGATTTCTAAATAATCCATTTAAATTCCTACTATCCTTTACGAAGTTCCTTGCGACTAAAGTTTTGGGTTTTACAGGTTAACTCTGTTTTCTCGTGATATTCCTTTGTTAAAAGTGGTGAGTAATTAAGTGACGATAAGTGACGGCAACTTTAAGAAAATATTTATTTTTTAGAAAAATTGGATGAAGCATAAGTCTGTAATCTCTTTCCTTCGGATAAATTTTAGTTAACTGCTCCTAAGTGCAGAAAATTTGGCTAGAAATAAAAAAGGTTCAAAATTTGAGCTTCTTTTTAACCGAATGACAAAAATTTTGTTTTTCCGTCTTAACTGAATAATACTTAACAGTTTTTTGTAGGAGAATACTAAATATTATATTAGAAGTTATAAATATGTTATTTTGCCTTCAACATAGAATTTTTTTCTGATATGATGCACTTGAAATATTTTTATTTTCTTCTAAATTTTGGTATGCTTTTTAAAAATTAGAATTTTTTTGAAATATCTTTTTTTACTTTTGAAATTATTTACATTTGTTTTAATATATTCTCTGATTTAAGTTCAAATCTCAGTCTTATAGTTTTGTTCTGCAGTTTTCGTGGGGTTCCATCGTCTGAAGTGAAGTTCCATCATTTCTCAGAATGCTTTTTATTAGATTTAATGCTAAATATTTTTTGCCAATAATTTTTTAATTTAACCTAGAGATTCGTTTTTTTTGTGAAGCAAATTTTGAAAATATAAAAAAGCGTATTCTTGTACTTTAATTATAAGTTTAAATAGCAAAAGCTTTGAAGAGAAAAGGTAGACAAAGAGATATATGGAAAAGAGGGTGAAGAATCGAATTTCCACTTAATATATATGCAAAATGTTTTCTGTCGCTCAACCAATGATCTCTTCATTGTAAAACTCGAAAAATCACTTTAAACTATTGATGAGACTTGCTTTGAATTTCTTTTTCGAAAATGAAAAATTTTATTTCATAAACTTGTGCCGGAATTATTATTATGTACGATTATTTGGTTTTAGTTTAAAAGTTATTTTATAAAGTCCACATATCGTTGGAGTTATGACAACAATTAAAATATTATTTGAAAATATTTTTTTTTAAATGCAGTTAATTTCAATATAATATACGTTTATGCTTTAAAATTATATTTCGTTGGAGGAAAAAAAATTTTTTTATGCAATTATATATCTGATTTTATTAATCTTTAATGTAAATTGTATGTAAATTCAATTTTTGTTTTCAAACATTTATATTTAATATATACATATTATATTTTATTAATTTATTATATAAAATTAATAAATCACATCAATTGTCTATTTTCAAATCACTCAAGTTTATTTTTTTTCTTCGCATATTATTTTAATTAGTTGGATGAATGATTTTAATTTAGTTTAAATCTTTTAAATGTTGACGTGTTTACAATTTAACAACATTTATTAACATGAAAATAAATTTCATTTGTCATAAAAATTTATTGAGAAGAATTCCGAGTAGTTTCACATGAATTTCCCTTAGGTATAAGCGCGAAACGATTTTAGAGAGAGAAAAAAGCTAATCTAAAATGTTCATTTTAAATCAATTTAGCTTAACAAATATAGATAGTTAAAATTTATGAGAAGTTTTTAACAAAAAAAAAATTTACAAACATAAGTGTCTTGAAAAATTGAAATTTTGAATATGATTAGTTTTTTTGGACCATATTGTTACATTCAGCTGATTAATGATTAGTAGCTTTTAAGGAAAAATTTTCTTTCATATCATTTAATTTTTTTATGTTATTTGAGAATTAATTATTGTAAAATTTTAGTTTAAAGAAATATCGATTAATTAGAACTTAAGGTGGTAATATTCAAATTTATAATCGCTTTTCAGTATTTAGCAACTTTCAACCTTCAATATTTTAATGGTAAAATATTCAGTTAATATGTTCAGGTAAATACTAAAGTCGCTATATGCATAGATCCGTGAGTTCAATCTGGATTTTTAAACCTTGATAAATATATACAGGCTTCAACCAATTCTTGAAATGGAACTTTAAATTGCTCTTTAAGATTAATATTTATATTTAGTTATATAATTAATATTAATATATATAATATATATAGTTAAAACAAACAATAATTCCGTTACTATCAATTATTATGTTTTTCTTTTTTTGCATATGCTTAAATTTCGTTACGCGTTAGATTTTAAAAAAAATGACCCAGAGCACATTTATACAGTTTTCCAACCATCTTAAATCATGAAATTAATAATATGTTGCCTCAATTTTATTTGTATATTTACCCAGGTTTCTTACAAAATGAATATACAGTTGTTTTGAATAAATTGAGATTCTTTTTGTGAGATTCCTGTCTATTATTTCCAATAAGAAAATATGTAAAATAATTTTATTTTTCAATAGGTGGACTACAATCGCCATCTCGATGACATAGTAGAAGCAGCTAAAATGGTCATACTGTCTTCAGCTATGCGCCTGTTAAACGATGGACGCTTTGATTCGACATATCATTTGGTATCAAAATGGTTGGCTTTCAGTAAATTACCGGTTGTGGAATGTAAGTTATAGTGATTTTAATTTTTTTGAATGTTTTATAAAAACTTGTTGACTTTATATTTAATCCCTTTCTCATAAATCTTATTTTTGGAAGAGATAAAATTCTCAATAATATTATTTGAAAATAAAAAATTTTGGGGTCCATATGAGATCATTGATAAACAACGGACATAGTAATTAAACATTGTTAGAAAAACAATCGAATGAATTAGTACATTTTTATTTATTTACCCTTGTAAGAGCTTTATTTTTTTCGGACATTGGAAATTTTTTTATTCTCTGGTTCAAAAACATAAAAGCGAGAGAAACCTGTTACTTAACCAGATAACTGCATTATAAAATAATTGGTCAAGGACAGCTATCGTAATTTCGGATTTCGAAAAAAAAAGAAATATATTGAAAATATTATAGTATAAATATAAAATTTAGGATTTTACAAGTGAAGTATATAGTATCTTTTTAAAATTTATATATGGCATTCAAAACTTACTTCTATTCATTGAAATAAGTGTTCTTGCAGGTTTCCTGTCTTAAAAAAAAAAGGAAAAGTTAAAATTCTTTAGTAATGTAGAAAGATGATTTCGCGAATTTATATGAAATAATAAAATTTTCCATTTCCGATATTTTATGCGGCGGTTAAAGAGTTTTATTTTACCATTGCGATATAATTTCTGTCCGGCACTTCTGAAAATTGCTGCAATAAATAATTAAGAGGATGTTTACATTTGGAATAATGGCTTTATATCTGGAGAAGTATGAATAAATGCATGATTAAGAGAATATTCCGAGAATAAAGGGAACGGGAAACCGGAAGGTTGACGACTGACTACTTTGTCGTTCTGTGAGGGAAATGAAAACTGGCAGCGGAGGTTTAAGGGAGGAAAATCTCTTCCGTCATGAGATATCGCTGGATGCCTTGTGAATGAAAACCGTTGTTGCTTTGTGTAATTTTGTAAATATTCTAATTCAAGAGTATCTATCAAAAAAACTATTGCGACAGGATAAAAGTAAAAAATAAAATTTTAAACCGTTGAATTTTTTTTTACATTTTTTGAAAATGTCTTTTCGACAGGAAGGTGAAAATCTTCAACATGCCAGAATTCGTTGTCAGCTCCATTCCAGACACTGATTTTTTTTCTCGAGATTGAAAAGTGAGGAAAATAATTCTGAATTTTTTTCTTTTGCACCCGGACGCATCGATTCAGTTTAATGATCTTTTTGGATACAAATGTAATAAAATCTAAATAAAAATATTCCCTATACTGATGTATGTATTTCTGCATTAGCAATAAATCAAAACATAGGCAAAAAAAAGTTTTTTTTTTTCAAATGTCACGAAGCTTTCATTTATGCTTTATATTTTCAAAAAATCTTACTAAATTTTATATTTGCAATACTCAGTTTTCAGTCAGTTGCAAGAATTAGAAATTGCAGTAGCCTTTTGAATATTCTTTGTTACTGAAGACGTACTTAAATAACGAGAAAATTTCAACAAATTTACACCCAGAATTTTTTTTCAAAAATATAGTAGTTTTAACAGGTTTTCTTGACTGAATTTTTCAAATGATAAGGAACTGATTCCAGTACATTTTTTTTATACTGTAACTGTGAAGCTTTCGTGCTAACGTCGTACACACACATATATTTGAGCATATACTTAAACCAATGAGTTTTAAAATAAAACATTGAATTTCGCATGTTTTTTATTCTGTAATATTTACTCTTCCATTTTGCTTTTAAAATAACTGTCATATGATTTTTGGCTGATTAGGTTAGGTTAGTCCTAAGGGTTTGTTTTTTCAAAATAAGCGGGATAGATTTGATTTATGATTTCAAAAATATGAAAAATGAATTTTTCTTGAATAAATAAATTACAAAGTTATCAGGTGTATTACATAAACTTTTATTTTGGTCATAATATAGACAAACATATTTTCAACGAGAAATCTAAAACTTCTCGAATTTAAAATATTTGTTGAAGCTGAATTTCTTTTCTAAATGGGATTTTATAGAAAAATTGAAGTTCTTCCAAATTAACTATAATATTATTGTAAAAATTAATTTTTCAAGTGAATGACATGATTAATAGTTTCATAAAAGAGAGGACTGAAAATTTCACAATCATTAATATTATTTGCTTTTTCTTCAGAATAAAAAAATTGATAAAAAAAAAAAAAATTAAATAATATAGATTTGACATTTATAGAAAATGAAAATTCTTTAAATTTCAATTGCGAGCACTAGGGAACAAAATTTTTAAATTACTCAAATATCGTAATTATCGTATGATATAAATGTGACCGGGGATTAGAATTAGATAATTATATAAAATTAATTGTAAGATTGCGACCTACAAACTTCCCTATTTGGAGAAATTTGATTTTGGTTTGAAAGTTATTGGTTTGCAAATTTTGTAAACAGCCAGAATTTTCTACGTGAAGTGCATACTTAATTCTTTATATATTGAGTTGAGGAAATTCTGTCACTTTGGCATTTGAAGATAAATAAAAAAGGAATTGTCGAAGACTCATGCGAATCACCTCCAAAAAGCCGCAGAAGTGATTTTTCTGTAAACGTATGCATTGTTCTAGCACAAGTTACAGTTCCAAAGGATTGATTGGGAAATATCTGAGTATATTTCAACTGCAATAATTAAAAAACAATAAAACTGCCACTGCAAGAAAGAATTAAGAATCACATGAACAAAACAATACAAATTTGGGAATTATTGCTTAAAATTTTATTATTCTAATCTGTCTGCACGAATTTATAAAACTGTAATAAAAAAAACTTTTTCCGGAATTGAAATGCAACAAATATGCGTTCAAAAATTCTGTAAATAATCAATCGGCAACGTTGACGGCAATATCTTTTTGAAAATAATATTTTATCATAAAATTTCTTGTCTGCTTGATTTATTCATCCATTAAACACGATTTTTAGCAGTTAAAAATTGAATCGAACCACTTACCTCAGAAGAAACATTTTTAGATTACGATTTTTTATGTAGAATAATACTCGTATTATGTGCTGAAAATAGTCCCTGCAATGTCAGATTCTACCATAATAAAATTTATTATTCACAGATATTATATATAATTGTAATCTATACTTAATTTTTGTCATTGGCGTTTACTTTTTTTATTTGTTATAATATCTTATTGCAGTTGTCCATTATTTTTTTCTTTTTTAAAATTTTAATTTTTATTTTCATATAACAAGATTCTCAAGCTTAAGATCAAAAAACCAATGAGGCTGGGATGTAAATAATCCAAATTAGCATATAATTTTGAAAGAATTTTTTATGCCGCCGTTAATTTTTCTTCGAGTTTTATTTCAGTTAAATTTTCGAATTTTAATATTGATCGAAGAGAATTCTTTTCTATCTCTCTTTAGTATCTTCGGCCTCCATTAATGCATTTAATGCATTTACAAAGAGACTGGAATTCCTGATTGAGTTGCTGAATAGCAAACATTTGGGAGGTGAAAGAGATCTGAAGAAGCTGATTGCGGAGCTATGCGGGAAACTTCTAGAACTGAAAAACCTTGTATCAGACGAAAATTGTTTAACTTCAGGCGGAAAATTTGAATGGGTGGATAGCATTCTAGTTAAGGTCAGAAAAGGAAATTTTGATTTTGTTTTGTATTACATTGTCCACCATGTTTTAATTTTATGCGTTTCTTTTTTCAGTGCCTAAAGGACGGTTCATGGCTTTTAATGGAAGATGTCAACTTATGTTCCAATGCGGTTCTTGATAGATTGAACTGTCTTTTGGAACCGAATGGAACATTAACCATTGGAGAACGTGGAGCTCTTCCAGACGGGTCTCTCATTACTATTAAACCTCATCCAGATTTTAGACTTTTTTTCACAATGAATCCAAAGAATGGAACCATATCTAGGTTTGTATAATTTAAATTATGACTATTGAAATTTTTAATTAAAGGAATTACTTGAGAATACATATAAAAATAAATCGCAATGTCAGCGACAGATTCCATGTAAAAAAGACTCGTGGTGTGATACCGAGAAAGCCAAACAGAACAAAAAAGAAGAGAGATTTAAGCTAAGGCCAGTCAATTCACATTGACCTTCTCATTATTCAATATACTAGACCCTGTTTTTGCAATGAAATGTTTCAGACCAAGCGACGATTAAGTCGAAAAAATTTTAGGGAGAATTATTTCAGTGGAAACGTTACATACGTTTCTGAACTGCTTTTTCTAATGATAAATTTAGCCTAAAAGTTCAGTGTTGTTGGATAAATGCGTAGATATCGGTTAAAGTTTAAAAATTTACTTTTTTTAAACCTTTTATTTGTATTTTGATCAACTGCTCATACTTTACTGATGGTATAATTAGTACTGCAAATCTTTGTTTCAGGGCCATGAGAAATAGAGGAGTTGAAATTTACCTAAGATCAGATAACGAAAACGTGGACTGGTCACAGCAGGATAAACTCGCTCTGCTATGCGATAAAGGAATCAAAGACGTGGCCAGTCAAAAAGTATTGATGGAATTCGAATCGCACCAAGGAGTCGGAAACATTTCGAATCTAATCGCAAATGGATTTTGGATGGCTCAATACATCAAACATGGTTTCGAAAAACCGGATGCCTTTCGAAATTCCACCCAACAGGTATATAAAATCGAATCGGATGAAGCGAGGCAATTGGTGGCCGAATTGTCGGCGAAATTGAATTCGCACCAGATATTTAGCATATCCTACGCGAGGCCATCTTTAAATAATTTCTTGATTGATCCAAACTATGCAATTTTGAAGCAAAAATTCGCATTCTTTGTATTTGTGTCGGAGATTTTAAAAAAATATCGTATCAAAGCAAAAGTTTATCGTACAGACAATTATTTGATTTCAAAAGAAGATTTGGAATATTTCTTCGGGAGTGGCATCGAATTTTCGAACTTGAGCGCTTCAGACGGAATAAAATATTCAATTATATATATTTATTTAACGATTAATGTTGATTCATTGAAATTCTCCGTCGATATGCTTTTGAATGCGACGAAGGGATTGGAAATATTAGTGAATAACGAACTGAATTTATTAAAGTTGTCAAAATCGCTCACGAAAACTCTTATGGAAGTGGAAACAAATTCTAGTGAATTACC